>NPFG01000291.1:0-50460 GCA_002288965.1 Xylaria sp. MSU_SB201401
TATTATTATATATATATATATATATTATATATTATTATATTTTATATATAAAATCTTTAAACTTAGGTATCTCACCTTATATAGGGGCTAAGGCAAATAATTCTATTAAATATACAAATTCTATATTATTTTCTATATAAAACTTTAAACTAGACTTTTATAGCCATTTTTATTAATTTATTATAATTATTACAAAATGGTGTAAAAGGTGGCCGGTTAGGTGGGCAGGGGCTCTAGATCGATTCCATTCGTACTCATTTACAATAGGGTCTTTGTGGAGCTCCCAAGAAGACGGGAAACTACCTACCTAGGTAGTAGTTGTAACGTTGAATGTAACGCTGTTCCATAGGTACTTAATTAAGTAAGCACCTGCTAGGATTAAGTAGACAGATCTAGCTTTCGCATTTCAACGGCGCACAGCCACTTCGCTCGAGCAGCCTTGTTTTACCAGCCACAAAATGCTCTACATGGCAGGGATAGGTAGGTAGGTAGGTTAGGTACGAGTAGTACCTTCGTCTTTTGTGTTGCCATATTCCTTTCAACCTTATTCTCGAGTCATAATTGATACTCATTCATATTGCATACAGTCAGCTCACAATTGGTGTCTACCACAATCCTATTCTACGCCCACTGATTCTCATCCATTTCCAGCTATTCACAAATACGACTTAGGCATTTTACAGACATCTCTACCAATCGTACCAAAACCCGGAATATCAAGCAATCATGGCCCATGAGCCGCGTGGGGACCATGGCGGGCCTGGTCCTTCACATGAGGGCGGCTTCGTGAGGACCAGGGGTCGACGTAAGTAATCTGCTCTCAGTTCACCACCTCATACTCGGCGATATCTACAGCTTTGGGACGTATATACGTCGCATCAGGACCCCAGCAATGCGACGTTCTCATGAGTCTGAGCCTGTGGAGACACCGCTTATAATTATTCAGTCTCTTTGAGACCCTTACTCCTGCCACACTTGTGTCGCCTTTTTTCATTTGCTTCCAATTGTCGATAGTCATTGCTGATGCGTAAAACATCAAGGCCCGGTGACCGACTATGGCTCTACTTTATCACAGTTGATGCAAGACCGCCAGTTGCGCGCCGAAGATTCTTTCAGCAGCGAGCTGGAGCGCCCTAGCGCGAGTTATATCGCTGACGTGAGTTTCTTTCGAGGCAATGGAAACGTTTGTATCTCTAATCTTTAACGCAGATGCTTCCGCCGTTAGCTCGAGTGACAAACTCTGCTGACAGTATCCCGACAAAACATTTACATTCTTCGCTCAACAAGATCAAGCACCCAGTCAATGTTGTCCGATGGACCCCTGAGGGCCGAAGATTATTGACAGCTTCGAGTAGTGGCGAGTTTACTCTCTGGAATGGCACCGGCTTCAACTTCGAGACAATAATGCAAGCGCATGATGTTGCTATTCGTGCCCTGGCTTATTCCCATAGTGGCGACTGGCTTCTATCAGCTGACCATGACGGCATTATCAAATACTGGCAAACCAACTTCAACAATGTCAAGGTGATACAAGGTCACCGCGATCCTGTCCGAGATGTTGCCTTCAGCCCCAACGACTCCAAGTTTGTGACTGCCTCTGACGACTCTACCCTCAAAATCTTTGATTTCGCCGGGGGTGTCGCCGAATCGACGCTCCAAGGTCACGGCTGGGACGCCAAAAGCTGCGACTGGCATCCGACGAAAGGGCTGATTGTATCGGGGTCGAAAGATCACTTGGTAAAATTATGGGATCCCCGGACACAACGATGTCTTACTACCCTCCACGGCCACAAGAATAATATCACCAAAACACTGTTTGAACGTGTGATGGGAAATTGTTTGGCAACATCAGCGCGTGATCAGACGGCAAGGGTATTCGACATAAGAATGATGCGAGACATTTGCCTTATCAAGGGCCACGAAAAGGATATCTCGACCTTGACCTGGCATCCGATACATTCAAATCTCCTGAGCACAGGGGGTAATGAAGGTTCTCTACATCATTACCTCCTCGATGAACCGAACACGCCAGCTGGTCAGCCGAATAATCCGCCCGTGTATGAGAGCTCAGACCCGTCATCAGCGCCTGTGCAGAGTATATATCCAGCTCACAAGATACCTTTCGCACATGATTTTGCGATCTGGTCTCTTGATTGGCACCCGAATGGTCATATCTTAGCGTCAGGCTCGAACGATCGTATAACAAGATTTTGGTCTCGGGACCGACCCGGAGATACGGACGTTTTCCAGGATAGATATCACATTGGCGAGGCAGCCGCTGAAGTTCAGGGAACATGGGATCGACGAGGTGGCCGTCGTCAACGACAAGAGGAAGAGGAGCAGGAAGCTGAAGATGAAATGGAAGGATTGGTTGACCAGAAGATGCCACTTCGGCAATCTGTTCCTGCATTCCCTGGCCTCCCTGGCTTAACGTTGCCAGCCAACGGCGTCCCACCACTGCCTCCGCAAATTCCGGGCGTTGGTGGCATATCCTCTTCAGCAGTACCACCGCCCTTGCCTTTCGCCCTCCCAGGTCCTAATGGTGGCGCGCCACCCCCTCCGCCTCTGCATGGCCTAGATCCTAGTAATCCGGCTGACCTTGCCAAGATCGCGGAGTTGATTCAGAAATCAGGCTTTCCTCCTCCTCCACTTCCTAATATGGTACCGCCACTAGGTTTTATACCACCGCCCAACTTCGCGGTACCGCCTGGTTTCCCAGCTCCTCCGCAAGTGCCTACCGCCGCCGACCTCGCCAACGATGCTCGTAGGAGAGCGCCTTTGCCCAGCCAGGAAGAAAGTTTACGGATGGAACAGAAGAAAGGGAACTATACCCGAGTAAGATAGGACGAGCTCGGTACGTTGAGGTTCTGTGGAGCACACACCACGAGAAATGATGAAGCCCGTGGGTCAGGTTTAATCCCCTTATTACCCCATGAATTCCATTTAAATCCTGAATTCCCGGCAGATGAAGTTCCAGGTCTCTTTTCCTTCTTAATCCGTGTAATCGCCAGGTGGCTACTATTGTTCAGCTTCCTGCACTATTGTTATTTTGTATGAGAGATATTGACACTGAAGAAGGAGAAGACGAGTAAAGACTGAACAGGGACGCAGGACGCCGCAGGGCAGAACAGTTGTGCGATTAGTAGAACTTTACTGGAAAGTAGTAGTTGTAGTATCCAGATACCCAAGATTGATTTTTTTCTTGTCCTCGATCAAAAAAGGCGTTGGGGGCAGAGCAATACTAGAATTGATCACTAACTACATGATTAATAGCTAAAAGCATCTTTCTGAATCTATTTCTATTTGCCTGACCTTGGGGAGCTATTAGGTGATATACTGTACGTATCGGCGATAGCAGAGTTTTATCATATTATGGACTGAGCTTAACCCTTATACAGGGTGCCTAACCAACGTCTGACAGGTAGTACCTACTTTGGTGTATAGCCGTACCGAATAACGCGCCGAGGATAGGAATCGAATCTACTCTATACACTGTACCAGTCACCCGTTCTAAGGCGATATGTGTGTATGATACCTAAGGATAGGTGATTGCCTTTGACTCTCAATTCGGGGCTATCCTTACTTGGCCGAAGCGCTCGCTTGATGCCCACTACCCAAGTATATAGTAATTATATGCCTTGCCATAGGTTTTCTCTATCAGTAACAAGTTTCGCTGTAGGAGTAATTTGCTGCTAGTTGTGCTATGGGTATAGTATGGTATGATATATGTTACGCTATGCTATGCTAACTCCATCTAAGTGCCCGGATAACGAGGTTGTTCGTGGACGGTTGATATAACCCACCAATCCTATTAACCTTGGCAGTATATATGATCATGCATCCTACACGGTGGTATCCTGTCATCCACTATGAGCCTAATGCGCGCCACTTTTGCGCGATATGTGTTGACGTTGGCGTTGGGGCTGGATTATTGTACAAGACGGTTTTGTCTTCAATATACATGATTTCTTTCCTTTGTGCAATACCATGTTCTCAATTATTTCTGTCCCTTGATGAGAGCGCCGGCGTTAGGAGCGGGAGATTTGAACGCTTTTTGTCTATCGGCGTAATCCTTGATGACCAGTGCACATGTCGCGTCAGCACACAGACGCTTCCGTCGCTGAAAGGGTAGCTTTGAGGCGAACTCGAGGCCGCTTGCCCGCTCCACAGCTTCGATGGGAACTTCAAAGTCGGTAAGGGGCTTCTCGTTGGGAATAGGTGCATTAGGGAGGACGAAGGCGCCAATGGCGACCTTGCCTGTGCTGGGCGAACCCGAGCCATCTTCCTCGGCAAAGATGACCTTATAGAAGTGTGTCGGTACGGCAACGTTGGGTGGGTTGCCGATGACTTCGTACTTTACGTACCACTTGTTGTCTGCGGGGTCACGCTTGGGAAGGTACAAGGGGCCGGTGACTATGCGTACGCTCGGATATTTCTGAGTGAGGCGACGGCAAAAGTCTTCGAAATGTGCCCAGTAATCCCGGTTGAAGCCCTCGCCGACTTGGGGCGACATGTTGGTCAAGTAGAAGGTCTCATCCATGGCGCTCTGCGACCACTTCGCATCGGCAGCGGGCACTTGGTGGCCGCGGTCATAACCCGATCGGAAGTAGTCTTTTAACTTTGCTCTGAACTTTTCTGGTATGCCTTCATCTTCCAGGAATACACTGTGTTTCCGGTCGCCGTCTCGCACCGCCAAAGACGCTGGAGTTATGTGTTCAATGACCCAGTGTGGATTCCGTAACCGGCGGTCGAAGGAGGATATCAGAGCTTGTCGGGTCGCTATGTCTGCTACAGGTCCAGGGAAGCCGTATTCAAATAGACCGGCTGGGTCGACGTGCGCAAGGCCGCCCAGAGCAGCTGGAGCCGAGGTAGAAAGACCATGCTGCTGGTTTGAAGGCGGGAACATTTGCTTGGAGGGAATGGGAACAGGCGCCGAGGTACCGTTGGTTGAGACGGTCGTCGTAGTTGTGGACATTGTTCTGTTGGCAGTGTCGAGCTTGCGCTCGGATTGCGATCTTAACGAGTACATGGCTGCTGTGACGGCGGCACCAGCTCCTGCGCTGGCAGCGGCAATGATTGCAAGTGTACTTTTGGACATGTTGCCGGCTAGGGCTCCTCTGGAGCTGTGCTGGTTGGAATCGGTTTTATAAACGCTACGGAGAGGAAACGAGAGGCAAAGGCAGCAAGAAACAGATATGATGATGACAGACCAGCTGAAGGGATTGTCAGGCGCATTGGCTACAGGCTGTTATGAGGCTCACGCGGGGGGCAATGCAAGGCCCTCGTGGTGGTGTGGGATGGTGCAGATGTCTCATCAAAGGGCAGGGCATGGATGGGAATTTTTCATGGGCTTTCAGCCTCGAGGTGACAGGCGGTAGTTTGGTGGTGACAGGGCCCTGAGAGATACCTCAGGTAGGTAGCCAATGAGAATCACGAGATGCAGGCCGGGCGGGCTCTTCCGAGCAATGGCCCCAGTCACCTGTACCTCGCCCTTTGGCATCACTTGGTGGCAGCTGTTGGCAGGTCTCTCTAGCTCTTGTGAAGTTGCCCAGTCATTGGCTCGTCCTTGACACATCCTTGATGACTCAAGCTTTGGACCCGTGACGCTTCCTCAACCATATCACGCAGCAACTATCTTGGTCTACAAGAGAGCATAGGTTATGTTCACCTGCCCTGGCTCTATATTTATATCATTTCCGTGTACTCTCATTTCAAGCCAGTTCTTTGCTCCGTCTATGACGTGTTGTATTGCGCTGGTGTAGTTTTCTGCCTGTCTACCTTGGTACCTTGGCTTTCCCTACCTATGAAGTTCTCAAAACCTCTTACGTTTGGTTCCATAAAAGACTAGGCAGTCAACAATCAAAGCATCGGTGAAGTATGGCATGTGTAATCTACCTACTGTAGGTATTCAAAGATGGTACACTAGAGCGGGGAGAACCCTTCGACTTCAGAGTTCTCACATTGGAAGTTGCGCCTAGTTGTAGTACATAGGTTGCCTAGTAGTAGTATGATCTGCGAATGATACTTCTACTACACAGTACTAGACACGCAAGGACTAGAAGAAGGGTGCCATGCTTGACGGGCAGTGTCGCATCGGTACACGTAGAGATAGCCATCAAGGTCCCCAATATGCGGCATGCTGCATGCTGACATAATCTGCTTGATCTCGGCCGGGAACGGGGAGTGGCCACGCCAAGAGTGGCTCAGCCAATCATAGACCGCGCAACTCCATTACACCCTAAACTGCCGCCCGCCGTCTACTGCTTGCGGCGGGGCTACAGCATGTCCAGGGTGCTGAACGTAGCGTTCGGGCGTCATAGCCCCTGCAGCCCGTCGGTAGCCTCAATGCTGGGCTCGTCCTTGCTTCCTGCTCGCTTCATGCGCACTTCTTGCCCCGTTCGCCCATACCTTCTACCTCTGCCGTGCACGCTCAAGGCTTTCTTGCTCACCTGTCCGCCTACCCAAGTGCCTACTTATCTAGGTTACATATATGTCTATTTCTTGTCTTCGAAGTCCCCGAGGTTTTGAAGCTTTGTATGGTTTTTGAATTACCTCCACCTTTGTTTTATATCTGCGTCACGTTCCTATACACACCTATCTCTCTTTTTGGGGAGACATTTCTGCTTGAACGTCTCAGGATAGATTTGCATCGTTAACCCAACATTTCTACGTCTGGCGAGCCTGAAACCTTGATCAAGTACCTAAAGTCATAATTCCGCATCACTTTGCTGTTCTAGCCTCCCCATTCTGCAGATACATCGCTAGATTATCCAAAACTCAGGGACCGAACGCGATACTTTTATTGCGAAGACACGGGTCCCCATGTCTCCTTGATCATCCAACAGCCGAGAGCGCGAGAGTGACATAGGGAGTGTGAGATATAGAGAGAGTTGCGCGACCAAATATACAATCCATTACAAAGGGAGATACGTTGGCATTGCGTCGGCGTCATGGTTGCTTCGTCCGTCGCATCCGCTATGGCTAGCGCGGGGATTGATAACGACCTGAGAGGGTGGATTATGTGCATTGTGAGCGGCATTGGTATGTGTAATCTCGGCCATTCCAGTGATATGACGCTTCGCTTCGGCTCCGTGGTTTCACTAACGGCTTGTGTCTCCGCTGTGTAGCTTGCGTTCTCGGTGCCGCCATAGTCTGTGTTGATGTCATTGTCCGATTATTTCCTGGCAAAAGGACTTTTCGGATCCAGGATAGCAATACGTTCTTGGCCTGCTCACTGAGCTTGAGTTTTGGCGTTATGGTATGACCACCCACATATCCACGATATAATACTCGTTATACATCGGGGCATAATAGCTAATATTTGGGCATACAGCTCTTCATGTCCTTGAACAGCATGCTGCCCGAGGCAAAAGCATATCTCAAGAAGGCCGATCTTCAAGAAAACTACGCCAGCCTCATTCTCATGGGTTGCTTCGTCGGAGGGTTTGTAGGAATCCAAATACTATCAAGACTATTCCACCAGTTCCTGCCATCACATGTCGTCGACTGTGATCATAGTCATGGCGAACACTCTGTGAACGGAAGCGTTCATGGCGGCTCCCAAAAACGATTATCTCGAGCTCGCAGTGTTGACAAGCGTGATCCTCTGTCATACGTGCCGGGGGTTGGACCAAAATCCCCAACAGAGCAAGTGGACGAGAACGAGCACGCAAGTGAATCGACCCCGCTGTTGTTAAACAACAACGATATACATCATTCCCATTCCAACGGGCCAGATTCGAGAAGGGCAAGGTCTGTCCAGATTGACCATACCGCTTCTTTCGACCATACAATCCGAGACCGGGCCAAAACCGGGGTACGACGGCCGTCTGTGCTGGAAATGCCCAAGAGGGTCGTGTCATTCATGAAGGATACCAAGACCAACTGTGATGAGCTGGGGCCTTGCTTTGGATATTCAGACCCCTGCGGACAGGAATGCTTCAAACATCTGACAACTCGCTGCAATGGCATTTCGCGGGCGACTACCTTCATTCGAACAAATACAGTCTATGCTGGCTCGAGTATGGACAGGGTAGATGAAGATACTGAGGGCCTCTCGCAAGTAAGTCCGACACAACGTAGAAGTCGCGCACAGTCACGTGGAAGCCGGCCACCCAACGATCTTGATTGCGACTCTATTTATTCTGACGACCCGGAGTCGCAACACCACCATCACGTCGCGGAGAATGCCTTCATGTCTATAGGACTCCAAACATCAATAGCTATAGCTCTTCACAAGTTTCCCGAAGGTTTTATAACCTATGCCACAAACCACGCCAATCCAGCTTTAGGGTTCAATGTGTTCATTGCACTCTTCGTACACAATATCTCTGAGGGCTTTGCTCTTGCCCTACCTTTATATATGGCTTTGAACAGCCGTTTAAAAGCTATTCTTTGGGCCTTCCTTTTGGGCGGTCTGAGCCAGCCTTTGGGCGCTGGCATCGCCTTTGCATGGTTCAAGTTGGCCAACCATACTCATTTGACGCCCGATGCCGTAGCCTATGGCTGTTTATTTGCCATCACTTCTGGCATCATGGTTAGCGTCGCCCTACAGCTCTTTGTCGAAAGTCTGAGTCTGAATCACAACCAGAACTTGAGTATTCTGTTCGCATTCTTGGGGATGACGCTGCTAGGACTAAGTAATGCGTTCAATTCAGACGCACATTGAGCCTAAATTGGGAAAAGATACACCACGAGATGAGATTATGAGCAGCTCTGCACATTATATTTAAGGAAACAAGAAAAGAAACTACGAGATGTTCGCTATTGGAGGGCTGGCATGGCGAACACAAATTTGGACATCAGGAACAAGCACCTATATCTACACTGGACACGGTTCGGCGCTGGCGTTTATAGTGTAAACTGAGTAGAAGGGACAATGAATGTTTATATACCAGCATTAGGGTCACAGCAGAAATTGTGGCGTAACAAAAGGGTCAAGCGAGCCAGGCATGAGTTACAAATATATACAAATAAAATCGTGCATTGCAATAATTCAGTCCAAAAGCAAATCCCCAGCGCTTGTTCGAAGAGAAGAATCTTCGTATGACGTGAGGAATGCCGAATAGTATCGCTGAGGGTTTGGTTAATGAGGTTTCCTGGTATTTTCGGAGGTCCCCTTGCGTCTCTTGCGTGGTATCAATTCATAGGTAATCAGTTATGTGTATATATGGCCTGTTCAACGGCGTCACTCAGTCTCGTTTCTCTTATCGCTTCATTATCGACCCGAAAGAATGCTTCACTGGCTTGGAAAGACATGAATTTAGATCTACAGTCTGCTGCTCTCCTTCTCGTTCTGGACAAGCGCACCGCTCATCATCATCTCTCCTTGACCATTGCCAGCCCCGCTGAGGATATCTCGACCCCCCTCCGTCCCCCACCACGCGACACCCACAACAGCACGATCGACATCCAGTTCGCCGTTGGCGAGGATTTCCCATAGCCTGTGGCGTGCGACATCGCGCATCTGCGGGTCCGAGATGGCAATGCTCGCTTCGGCCGCGCGTGAAAGCCACTCTTTGACGAGATGCACGGGCAAATACGGCACGGCGTCGATGAGCGCTAGTATAAGCGTTGTCTGCTCCGAGATTAGGGGGGCCGCGGACCTCGCCTGTTGATTTGCTGAAGATAACGTGTCCGGGGTCGGCGGGAGCGGAGCTGGGGAGGCACTTTCGGCGCGGAACCGTAGCATCTCGAGCAGCGTTTCTGAGAGCTCCGGGTGCGTGACCGAGATGGGATAGGGCGCGCTCGTGACCTGCATCACAGTACGGAATGCGAGGCGGAACTGCCGCGGGGAAATGCGCGCTGGGAAGGAGGCGAGCAGGGTGTCGATGTAGAATGGGATCAAGGGTGCGGTGAGCGTGCTGTGCTGTGGACAGGAAAATGCACTTAAGAGGGCGGCATGCGACGATTCAAAGAGCTCGAGGGTCAGATAAGATGGTGGGGTGTTGGCTGGTGAAATGAGCCAAGAAGTAGGTGAGAGGTTCGTAGTTGCTGGTGCGATTATGAGCGACTCGACTGAGGGCGTTGAGAGAGAAAGAGGGAGGTGCTCGGCCGTGTTGAGGTAAAAAAGTGCCAGCGCTTGATGTACAGGTGATGGTACATTAGTCGTGGAGGGAGGTAATGTTGCTTGGAGAAACCGAGTGCAAGCGTCAGGGTAGCGAGTCAAGATGTCGAGTGATGTGAGATACGTGAAAGTGTAAACTTGAAACGTGTTTCCACCTTGTCGAGAGGAGATGAAAGATAAATTTCGCAGCACATGGAGCGTCTTCATAGCGAGCATTGGCGCCATGGTGTCATTACGTAGGCGAGGATCCAGAAGACACCGGCCAACTATAGGCTGCAACGTTGAAACTACTGTGAACATGATTTTCTGCAACAGCTGCCAAAGCATTGGCCAGGGCCCCTGAAGCAATTCAGGCGATAGCTTGACTGATTCGACGGAAAGGTCAACTATTGAAAGCGCACAATGCTCCCACTGCTCTAGCACACTAGCCGTGAATAATAGGAGGCTGTCCTGAGCGTTCAGGACAATATTTGAGTCTGCTGCATGTTCAACGGCGAAGACACCTAGCCGAGAAAGAGGACCCATGTTTTGTGCCAGAGGTCGCGATTCAAGCTGCTTTATGCGACGACCGAGGGAGAGTTGGCAGGCCATCCGGTGCTGCGCGGCGGTGTGATATCATGCTCTACCGCTCGGATGAATTCACCGTTCTGGAAACCCTCTTCACCCAGCATAGCTTCGACTACGGCGGGAAGAAGAGCATTGCCGTTGAGCAATGCCTTGTGAGCGTTCGACAGTAAAGGGAATGCATAAGTCAGAGCTAATACAACAGCGCCTCTGCCTAGTGCTCCGGTCCGCGAATTATCCTCTAGGGCCAGATTTGACGCTGTGGCTACTGCTTGCTCGAGATTTGACCGTAGACTCCAAGATAGAGATCGCCTATCCTCGCCCTCCATACCCATCAGAATGCCTGCGAGGACCAGCGTGTGCTGCCACCGGCTGGACCTGTCATCCAAGCCCTTCGCGACGGCACGAGCCCAGACCTCGGCACTGACACCGCCGCCAACCAGTGGCTGCCCTGCAGGTAGGTTCGCATTGTCTAGCTCGTTTCGGCGCACGTGGATTGCGGCGGTGTTGAAGATGCTAATGATCCGCAGACAGGTGCGCAGGCCATCGGGTTGCTGCCATATCGAGCGCGCCACTAGGAAATGCGACGTGAGAAGAGACAGGTTGAGGGGGTTGGTGAGGCTAGTCAGCAGCGAGTTTGTCGTTCCGAGGATCTTGTCGGTTTGAGCGGCATTGGGGGCATCTTGGTAAGCCCGCAGGACCGTGTTGAGCAATCGGTCGGGGGGCATTTTGGTATCGACTAAAGGGTCATGGCGTGCGAAATCAGATCACCGCTACCTCCGAGACTATCGAAAGGCTCAACACGCGAAGAATATTTAGTAGATAGACATGGAATCAAAGCTTCAATGTACGTGTGATGATGCTTCATGGCATAATGTTGCGTCGCGGGCGCGTCAGGACGGCGTCAGCGAACTCTTGCCGAGGCACATCAGCCCTGTTGATCCCCTAGATAGTAGCCTGCGTACTCTTGTAGGCACCTATTTGTGCAGGTCCCCCAGCTAGCCAGGTACGTACCTTACCTAGCCTGGATATCTCGGGCACCCTGCAGCTACCTACCTAGGTAAACACTTACCTAACTCTTATTATCATGGGCCCGGGGGTAAGGGGTTAGTGAAGGTGTCCCCCAAGGTTCACTTTAGGTACCTACCTAGGTTAGGTACTTACGGTATCTGCTGTAGAGCTACCAACCTTTCATAGTACCTAATCCTGTTTGCATTCGAGGTAGCCGTCTGTTATTTCCCCTAAACCAGCTCCATTTCCATAAAATCAAAAGCCCTACCGTGTACTCATAACGAAAAATCCCCCCAAATCTTAAAAGGCATGTACTAAACGCATCATTTCGCGCTGGTACGTCGATCTCTTGAGACTCGATGCGCGAATGGCTGGGCTGTCAGCCAGCACCGGTACCTCAGCATGTCTTCTACTAAAAGTTGCCTGAATTATCCTCCAGCTAATTATCGTGTCCCCCGATTTCCTTCTCTCTGTTGGCCTCCTCATACCTGTGTACTTTATACCGTTCAAGACTCGTGGCGGTTCACTCTCATCTGGACCTTGATCCTTTTTATTGCATTCCATCTTGGCGCTACCGCCATCTCCCTGCTCATGCAGGTCGGGAAACCAAGATCAATATGGAAATATCTACTTGCTATCCCCATTGTATACACTGTTGTGGCAGGTGTTGAAGCTCTCGTTGTTGGAAGCATCGTCGGATCTGTGTAAGAATTTGGCCTTTTCTTATTCTTAGTCATCGATGGTCAATCTAGAACCATACTAATCATTTATCTCTAGCCTTGGCGCCGTATATATCGCTGCATGCTACAAAATGTCGACGTGGATTCCCTTCGTCTGGGGACTTATAAACGTACTGGTCTTGATCGTCTCCTCCTTCACGATCCAAGGTGGTCTGTAGCAGTTATGATTATGCCTCAGAGACTGGGATATCCTCAGGTGGAGAATAGCCGGGCGGTAATTCCTCCGTAGGTACCAGTCGAATTGGCTTCAGAACCCTTGCCGGATTACCTGCCGCGATCACGAAAGGAGGTATATCTTTCGTGACCACACTGCCCGCTCCTATCGTACTACCCTTTCCAATGGTAACTCCGCGAAGGACCACCACGTTACCACCCAGCCAGCAATCTTCGCCAACAACTATGGCGGAACCATCTTCAGGACCGTTGGTACCGTTGCGAACACGAGGGTCTGTTGGGTGATTACCCGAATAGAAAGAGCAGTTCGGTCCAATCAGAGTTCGGGCCCCTATAGTGATAGTGCATGTATCAATCCAAGTTGAGTTACTGTTGATGTATACATTTTTGCCGACCCTTTCACCGTGAGCTTCATTCGCTAATATTGATTTTAGAAAGCCATACTTCACGTTGTAGCCATAATCCATCTTTACTGGGCGATCACACCAAGGATAGTCACCCAATAAGTCCTCATCTTCTTCTGGCGTGGCCGCCTGCGGCGGCAATGGCGTCTTGTCATCCACGACTCTGGTTTGATGTGTGTCAGAGACAAATGTCAAACCCCCAAGCAGCAAGGTGACGTTACTTCTGGAACAATTCGACAAGGGTTCTTCTAGGAGCATCACCAGCAGTATTGAATCGTTCGTATGCTTCACGACATTTCTTGCGATCCGCTATCAGATCTGGGGTGAAGGCGAAATAAAGCTCGCCTTTTGCCATGCGCCGCCTATTTTCTTCTGGATCTATTGCTCTCAAAGCCATGATAACAAAGAGTGTCGCAAGCTTTGAGGGAATGGAGGGGTTTATCGAAGCAAAAGAATAATGAATTATGCAGTGTACGTCAGGTGGCATTGGCTAGATTCACTTTGTAGGACATCTGGACAGATTACTATGTGCTAGTAGCCAGTAACTCCAGTCCGGGGGGCCGGCTGGGTGTTCCTTGACCCTTCGATCTCAACCTACCTAGGTAAACTTCCATACGTGTTGGCCCACTAGGCTGCCTACCTACCTAGGCAGGTAGTACCTAGCGTAGGTACGTAAGATAAATCACCTACCCTTTCTTAACGTGCTTATGATTGCCTTGCATGTGAAGATTTTAGCGTTATCTAGGCAAGAGAAATTACGATTCCAAAATTTCACTAGATAATTGAAAGTATTTCGCTTAATATTCGTAGTTAAGCCTAATATGTGTCTTCGCTGCTGAGGTGGATCTAACGTTCGAGACACACTGAGGTGGGTGAGGTCATCCCCTACCGGCCGCGAGGCAGCGGAGACTCTAGCGACGCCGACCGAAGCGGCTTCGTCGTCGGCGATTCTGCCCCCAACCACCGCTCAGTTTGCCCGGGGACAATCAATACTTACCTGAAGCAAGGCATGCCACCCTCATTTCATCTCCGTTCAGCAAACAAAGACGTAATGGCGACTGTTGCTTGAATTCTCCTTTGTACTCAAGAGTCACCAGTGAGCTTGTCATAGCAACAAACGACGCTCAGAGCAACAATGGACTTCCCGCCTAATAGGTAAGCAAGCGCCTTTCTTGTCTCCCTTTCCTGGCCCTCGACGATTCGATTCCTTTCTGGATTGCTATGTTATACTCTACGAATCATTCCAGTGCCATCGGAAGCAACCGTCTAGGCAGAATGTCTCTGAACAGCTCGAACTCTCCCCCATTGACCCCTTTGACGGCCCCAACCCCATTCACAGGATCTCCGCCGCGAGCACCCACCTTCTCGCGGCTTCCAACTCTCAATGAGAATCCGGATGAGGAGAAGCCGTGGGCAACAAGGCACCGTCGCCGTCGCTCGCTTGTTATAGACGCGATATCGCCAATTACACCACGTGCGTCATCTTGGAATACTGACGATATATTGCTACCTAGGCACAGTCCGCGCGCCCCCAATGCGCAGATGAAACCTGACCTAGACTATTTTCCCGGTCAGCCAAAGTCTCTCGAGGGCATAGCTACCCGGTCTTTCTGTCTCGGCGTCGCCTTTGCGCTGTCTGTGACAGCTGTAATTCTAATATTGTCCTGGGCTGCGTCCCCTCTTTGGCGCCTCCCTTTCTTCTTCGGTGCACTTTCAGCCTTTCACTTCTTGGAGTTCTGGACAACTGCCAAATACAATACCTCGGTAGCTCAGATCGACTCATTTCTCCTCACAGCCAATTGGCCTGCATATGCCATCGCCCACATGGCGGCTTCGCTCGAATGTCTGGTAACAAGGCTGCTGTTTCCAAATCGTGCATGGGCACCATTCTATAGCGGCCATATACTCCTCCTCGTGGGATTCATATTAGTCTTTTTCGGACAAGCCGCGCGGAGTCTAGCGATGATTCAGGCCGGAACCTCATTTAATCACACCATCCAACGTAAGAAGAAAGACGACCACGGCCTGGTCACTACGGGCGTGTACTCATTCCTACGGCATCCGGCGTACTTTGGTTTCTTCTATTGGGGGATCGGTACGCAACTGGTCCTAGGTAACCCGATATGTTTCGTTGCCTATCTGATCGTGCTGTGGAGGTTCTTCTCATCGCGTATCAAGTCTGAAGAGGGCGATCTCGTCCGTTTCTTCGGAGATAATTACATCGATTACAAGAAAAGGGTTGGCACTGGTATACCTTTCATCAGATAAAATACCATGGCACGCGAATGGGAATCCAATTCCTTGTTCCTAGCTTCAGGGCATTCTGCATAGTATATACGCGCTTAGACGGATTTATTGCTACTGTTGACTGTATACTGGGTAGTGCACCGTGACCAGGTACAAAACGCCGCCTTAAATTATCAGCGAATTCGTACAACAATAGCAACGAAAAGTGCTAATATAATGCATCCGATCTGGTTGCGATTGGGAGGCCATGCTTTCAAAATAAAAGAAGTTACATATTTGCAGACGTAGGTAATTACCGGTGAACAATAGCTACTTTTAGAGATGCTGCAGCCTTTGACGCGCTGCTTAGCTGCATGAATATTTATTACGAATACTTAGTATCAATTACCTAATCAACGATACTGGCACTTTTCACAGATGCCATCCCATGTGTCCTGGCCTGACATGAAGTTACACCGGGGACCGCGGTGCTCAGTCCCCGGTTCTCGATTCCTTGAGCTTCTACGGCCAGGTCCATCCCCATGTAAGCCGTATATGACATTGCCGGAGAAATTGAATGATTTTTATCGCCTTGCAGCAAGACTCAATGAACGTTCAAGCAAACATAGACTTTGTCACTAATGCCCTGTCGGGATCAGTACATGGACTGTTACAAGCGTCAGTGCCAATTGTATACAGGCTGTTTGCCAACTTCCTCGAGGAAGTCGCAGCAACGTACGCAGAGGTACGAGAAGGTACCTATAGCTGAGGCAAGGCTTGTGCTAAAGTTAGGTGCCTACCTACAGTCGCACTGAGTCGAGGTGGAAGGTACCTATTTAGGTACCTCTAAGTTTAACGAGGGCCCACATTTCGCAAGGTTCCTGCACAGTAGCCACATTGCTTCTACTTATCGATAGAAGGTAGACCTGCGAAACCAGGTAGGTAGATGGCAGGTACAGATGGGGTCCTTGGCATTATAATTAAGAAGGCCACGATTCAACAAGTAGGTACACTCGAAGCCCATGGAACGTGGGACCCATTTCGCGTGAAGCAACGAAGCCACGAAGCTACCTCACCTCACCCAACACACTCCTAGTTCACGGCTCTGACCCATGGTCAACTTCATTTCCAGCTTCTTGTCTACTAGACTGCCACCAAAGACCCTGGCGTAGGGCAAGTCGGCACCATGAGCTCAGACTATTCTTACGACGAGCAGGGCCAATTTTACCCCTTCTTCATTTTCACCCTGTCCACCATCGTCACTCTGCCTCTAACTTACAACCTCCTCGCGCCCTCCAGAGACCCCGAGGCCCTCGCCCCCAGAATACGAACCGACTATAAGCCTGAGCATGGCGACCTCATCCAGGCCCAGGCTAAGACGCACCGCCGAAAGCAGCGCAGGGTCAAGCGCGCCATCGCAGCCCTCCTTGGATGGGCTGTCATGGCCGGCATGCTCTACCTGATTGTCACGACCCAGCGCACAACCACCAAGTTATGGAACCCTTACGACATCCTCGGAATTTCCGAGTCTGCCACCGAGCAACAGATCAAACGCCATTACAAGAAACTTGGTCTCAAATTCCACCCGGACAAGATTCGACCTGACCCCGCCAAGAACGAAACTGCCGAGTTGCTGAATGACAAGTGGGTAGAGCTGTCTAAGGCTTATCAGGCCCTTACCGACGAAGATGTTCGGAACAATTGGATACAGTATGGCCATCCAGATGGCAAGCAGGGCTTCTCCATCGGCATCGCCCTTCCCAAATTCATCGTGTCCGATGGCAATGGAAAGTACGTCGTACTGGTCTATGCCTTGCTTCTAGGCGTACTGCTGCCTTACCTTGTTGGGTCGTGGTGGTATGGCACACAGAAGCTGACTAAGGAGGGTGTTTTGGTCGAGAGTGCTAACAGCCTTTTCCGCGAGTACACTGAGATAACTGACGAGGGGGACCTGATCACGGCGCTGAGCACTGGCAAAGAATTCAGCTCGATACTCAAGGGTGATAAAGCCGAGTCTGGTCTGTCTAAAATAGAATCGAGAATTCTAGAGAAGGGCCAAGTCACTCCCTACGCTGGCGGGCTCTCCGACAAAGACAAAGATAAGCTAGAGCATATGGAGAGCGGCGTCAGGCGCAAGGTCCTCGCTCTTCTTTGGGCCTATCTAGGAAGAGTTGAACTAGACGATCCAGCCCTGACTAGTGCCAAGTATCTAGTGGCACCTATCGCTCAGAGTCTATGCCGCACAGCCACTGCAATAGCGCTCGCCTACGGCAACACAGTACCTCTCTTGGCCTCGTATGCCATCAGTCAACGGTTTGTTCAGGCGATCCCGCCCAAGGCCTCACCACTTTTTCAACTTCCCTATTTCACCCCTGCTGTCGTGAAGGCAGTCGAGGGTGACTCCAAGAGTCACCTGAGCGTTCAGCAGTTCATGGATCTCCCTGATCCTCGGAGAAGAAAGCTGGTCGTCGGAAACGATCTTCTAAACGAGCAACAGTATCAGACAGTCCTTGAGGTTGCTAAGCAACTTCCCCACTTCCAAGTTGCCAAGGCGTTCTTCAAAGTGACAGGTGAAAAACAGATCATTCCAGGGTCTCTGGTGTCGTTTGTTGTCAAAGGTCGCTTCGTGCCACCAGGTAGCACCAACGTTCCCGCCATCGATGAGCTCGATCTCGAGGATGTAGACCCGGCAGAAGACGATTTAGATGCTATGCTGGGACGCAAGAAGACGGTTAAAGACGCTAGTGGGAAAGTGGTTACTGAGGAGCACAAGCCAGTCTCTCCGCCCATCACATTTGCTCCTTACTATGCTCGAGACCAGGCGCCAAAATGGCATGTTTTCTTGTCAGACAGCAAGCAAGAAAGAATGGCTGTCCCTCCCTTTACTTTTACGACATTTGATAAACCGATATATACGCCTGATGGTAAACCTACCTACAACGTGCAGACTTTGAAGGCTCAGTTCGCTGCGCCCCCACAGGCCGGCAATTATACCTTCGTGATGCATCTCGTATGCGACAGCTATGTTGGCTTTGACACTAAACTGGACATCACACTATCTGTGGAAGATGCAAGCAAAGCGGCTCAGATGGACGCAGAAGATGAAATCAGCGAGCCCGAAGAGGGTAAGTTATGCAGTTCCCAGTCTTGCTCACTTCATACTTAACGTAATCATAGATTCCCTTGCCGGCCAGATGAGTGCCTTGAAAGGCGGCGCCGTCGCCAAGCGAAAGCCGATTGCAAAGGACGACTCTGATGACGAAAGTGGTACCGAGGAGGACGAGTCGGATACCAGTGCCACCAACACAGACACGGAAGACGAGTCTTAAATATTTAGTTTTATCATTATTCTCGTTTTAAACTTACTTATAACTTGTGGCATAGCCGACGCGAGAGAACAAACAGTTCTATCCACATTGGGTGTTCTACTATACCGGCTCCTTGTTCTTCTATAGCGAGGATTGGGGGCACTCAGTACGCTTTGTAGTATTTGCAACACCGGCGTGTGTCCGCGATAAAAGAAGCATAGGTCGGCGCATTCGGCGTTAGGATTGTTGCTGTCGCATGTATGTATATTCGATGATGCAAGCCGAACTGGGATACCTACATCACTACATGAGTAGAGTAGACGTAGGCGGAGGTAAATTACAAAGTCTAGTATCTTATTTTGCTATTTTGTCAGGTCTCAGCTTTGTCAATGTCGACGCGAACTGGTTCAAGGCCGCGATGCTTGTGATCTCGAGCCGTGGTTGTACACCCTCCGTTGACAAATGACATCAGCTGTGACCGGGTTTCCCACCAAAATTTACCACCGTCAAGGTGAACTGTAGTTTAGACTCCTACCCGTTTTTTTTTCTTATCGCTAACGGCTTCCCGTAAGGTATACGACTGGACACGTCTGTCTATTAACTAATGCCTATTTCCTGCTACGTGCGAGGAAAAGACTATTATATCAAACACATACCCCTAGGCAGTGGCATCTTTCACTTAAGACACCTTTCATAAATACTCCCGTAAACTCTGGGGGCGAAGGCAGTTACTAGGTGCACAATTCATGTTATGCTAATTAACATTAACATTTACATTTACATTAGCAATAAGAACTTGTTTCATTCGATGTCGTTGAACAAATACAGTAACACCCGTCCGCCTCCATCGCTAGATTAGTCGATCCTTCAATTGGCTGCCACGCCCGCATTAGGCCATAGTGGGGATTTAATTAATATACAGCTTGATACCCCTTTAGTACGCACGGGTGCTCATGATGGATTTGTAGGTGGTCAACAGACTCTAATGCCACAGACCTCTACACCTTTGCCTTCTACATAAGCCTGGCGGTTGAAGTAAGTCTGCAGAAGCTGACTCACGAACTCAGCGTCCGAGGCGCTCCATATATCCAGACCCATTCTTTTTATTACGTCCGAGTCGATTTGCACGCCACGGCCTGACGTATCCTCTTCGTCAGCGTCAACCAGCGCATTATCTTCTTCCATGGGGCTTTCGTCTCCTGTTCCATCGTCGCTAGCAGTGTCAATAACGTCAGCTAGAGTGCCCAGGAACTGGGTGGTCAATCTGTGGAAATAGCCGATTATTGCGAGTTCGGCGCGAGCTTCGTCTACGTCCAGCGGTACTGATGTCGCTGTAGATGACCGTCGTGGGGTGAGTGATGATATCGATGCAGATATGTCGGCTGGGCGCGGCATGTTCATGCCCATAGTAGAAGATGCCAAGTCGCTAGAGAAAAGAGAGGCATCCTGTGCCGCCTCTTCAGCTTCGTCGGATCGTAGTTTCTCGCCCGCGGATGCCCACCACATGAATCCGCTGTATGCAAGAGCTGTCCAGCTTGTGGGCTCTACCACTTGCTCCGCGTCGTCTAGCAACGCATCATCTTCTCTATATGCAGCCACCGTCAGCGGTGTATTTGGGGTTGAAACTACAACGTTTCCTCCCAGACGAGCGATTCCAGCTTTGAGGGAGCGAAAACGGCGCATGTCGCGCTGTGTGGCCTTGACAATTACACCATGCGGGAGTTCTACAGTGGGCCATATGTGATTCTTTGCACTTGAAGCATGGGGCGGTGGCATGGTGATGAGCATGTCCCACAGCGTGTCCTTCTTAGAGAGAATGCTGTCAGTCGTGCAAGCTACCCATCCCGTCCCAGCTTCCGATGTGGTATCGGGGAACGCATCATCTGTGCCGCGAGCAGGCTTTGCGTCTTCTGTCAAGAAAGGAATATCATGAACACCAATGCAGAAGAGCGGTCGCAACCTAAGTGGTGCAGAGCCGGGTGGCAGAAGATCCGATGTTGCTAATGGTATGTTGGAAAGTACAGAGATATCGTAGACTGAATCAAATATTAAATCCCGCTCGCTCACATCAGCAATCCATGGGCTGCATTGTTCTTACCAAAGTTACAAGCCTGCTCTACCGGAGCATGGCCGGAAATCAATATTCGCTTTCGCAGCAGCGCAGCGCGATGTATAGGGAAGATGAGGGGTCCGAATGTGTCCAGAAGTTTGATCAAACTCCAGGCCGGGTGAAAGGGCGATAGCCTGTGACCTGGTAACGTTAAGGCTGTGCCTCCGGAAGCCGAGCGGTTCCTGTTAGGGCCACGGGGCGCCTTGGAGGGTTTGGACGTCGCAGTTGGAGACGCAGGGTCCTCCCCGGGCGCGGCGTCATCGTCAGTGGAGTCGCGTGCTTGGTTCTTCTGCCAATACTCTTCCAAGAGGGTAACATCTTTACTGTCTGCAGCGAGCTTCCTAAGGGGCGCAATGTTAGTGACGACCGGAGCATGACCAGCGCACCACCAAGGAATAACAATGAGAGCTGGTGACATACGAGGCGATTGTTTTCAAGCTTTCGGCATGTTTCCACGCCCTGCCTAAGCGTCCATAGCTTAGGGGCACAAGAACGCCGACTGCCAACATGCGCGCATTGCGGGCGGCAGTATCCTCGACGGGCGCATTGACGAAAGCGCTCAGTCCGGCGTAGCCATCGTTCACGAAGTATATCAGGTCCTCGGATACCGTGTGCAAGCCGGACGGGAGCGACTTGTATTCGACGATTCCTTCGAGCTCGACGCCGGGCTTGGAAGCCTTCCAGGATATGGTGTAACCGGCCTTGACGTCAAAATCGATGAGGAAGAGGGCGGATATGGGAGGCAGGTCGGGAAGGGCGACGACGCTGGGGCTTTGGGGGAGTCGTACGTGAAGCCCCGGTTGGCCACGGCGTGAAGCGGCCATGCTGGATGACGAAGGAATGGCGATGACGTGACCGTCGGTGCGGATCAGGGGAGGGCGTAGGTAACCGAATTAGGGCGATTGAGCGTCTCAGTGCAATCTCAGCAGAGACTGAATCCGGCCTAATAGCCAATCGAAGTTGCGGGCAGGCTATGTCATTTGGTGGCCCCGTTTGTGAGGAAGGGATTCCATTGGCAACGCGACGGGGGGGGGGCTTTTGCGATGTCTCGGTCAGACCACGGTTGAGATGGCTAGCCGATCAGATGATGCGGCGAGCCGCCAGGGTAGGTACTGTGTTAGACCAGTGCTGGGGGTTACCTATAGGCTACCTACCTAGCTGCATAGGAGGGAGCTCGGGTGCCTGATCGGAACTGCCCACTTAGGTATGTAACGTGTAAGATACCTACTTACCGTATTAACCCGTCTGGACTCTGGGTATCTTAGATCTACTAATCTATCCCCTACCTACCTAGGTAGGCCACACGACGTCGTGAGATAAAACAGACTAGATGCATGCTTTATGCAGGAACCGAGTTTAAAAGAATCGAACTTGGACTAGACCTTAAGTAACCTACGGGTATGAGGGTACTAAGGTAGTACCTACCTAGGCAAGCAAGGGTAAGATACCTATAGTAGTGACACTAGATCCTGTCGAGGTTATCTGGAAAAAACTAGGGACCAACAAAGCAACAGCCACCTACCCACCCACCCATCCACGCCGCCAGAATAACTACTAAAACAACCACTTTTTAAAGCTATTCAGACTGCTTAATAGCCAGTATATTAACCTTTAGCATTAATTATATCTACTAGCCTTGCAGACACTTCTTTGTGGTTCTTGGTTTGTTGGTCCCTAGTTTTTTTCAGATTGCCTCGCCTGTCTCCCGAATTCCTGTCCAAGTCAACCGGGTCCGGGGTAGGTAGCCAGCACCCACACTTTGCCGGCCCCGATCCCGGACGAGATTAGAAGAGGCTGCCAAAGCCCGAGAGATACAACAATGCAACAGGTCATTACCTACTGCTCCATGTGGCTTTGATTTATTATGTAGAGTATGCATATAATCAACAACCCCCCCAACACAAGATGAGCAATCTTGCAGCAAGCCCTCGGGATGCATTATGTAGTACGTGCTGTTCAACATAGGTATTACTAGATACCGCCACATGTAGAGTCGCATCTGCACGATTAATAAAGGAACGAAGGATATATGTACCTATCCACCCAGATATGTATCCCCATACTATGTCCGGGGTAACACTTCGCAGGCTACTAGTACGCGGGGCATCCCCAATCACTCCCGGAATTAGCTTGGTTTGCTTCCCGGCCTACGATAGATCCAGGTCAGATAGAATCTCACTTTGGAGGCTGATTCCCTTCACCTACGCTCTACGCCCAGACATTTCATATTCCGCGTCCCCCTAAAGATAGGTACAGCGGCTACCAGTAGCAAGTAAGAGACCGAGATCCCAAGTTAATCGTCTTCGGCAAAGCTCCAAGATGGACAACACCTTCAGAGTCGATGGCATGGTAGCAGTTGTTACAGGCGGCGGCACAGGTAGCTAGCTGATCAATATGGTCCCTGAGCGTCGTGAACTCTCGGAATTGACAGTACTTTGGTAATCAGGCATCGGATTCAACATGGCCAAGGCACTGGCCAACGCAGGCGCCAAGAAAGTCTACATCCTCGCTCGACGCAAGGAGGTCCTCGATGAAGCCGCAAAGGCGCATGAAAGCTTGCATCCTCTCCTCTGTGACGTCGGGTCAAAGGAGTCCCTTCAAGCCGCTGTCGATACCATCTCCAAGGAAAGCGGCTACGTCAATCTCGTCATAGCTAACTCGGGGGTTCTTGGGCCAGCAGCGAAGTTCCATCCTGACTCTAGCGTTGCGGATCTGAAGAGGCGCCTGTTTGATGAAGTGTCCATGGTTAGTCCGCTGGAGTCTTTTATTTCCCTCTCAAGCAGGTTACGGGCCTCATTGCTCCTGCATGCTCCCGAAATATGGGCCGAACTCTTACTCTATTCAGTAATTACTGACTCTAAAGCGTTAATAGGACGACTTCTCGCACACGATGGAAATCAACGTGACGGGTGCATACTTCACCATGCTGGCCTTCCTCGAGCTACTAGATGCCGGCAATGAAAACGCGCGAAAGGGTGGTTTCGGCGCCCCCTTAACTGAAGGAAGCAGTGTTCCCTCGGTACAGAGCCAGGTGCTTTTCATCAGCAGTATCTCAGCGTACAGCCGCGCCTGGATCTCGGCACCTTCATATTCTGCTAGCAAAGCAGCTATCGAACATCTTGCTAAGCATGCCAGTTCGAACCTGGCACGATACAGCATTCGCGTTAATGCTATGGCGCCTGGATGTAAGCAGACGTCTGGCGTCCTCGAAGCCTGATTAGACAACACCAAAAAGTTCCTAACTTGTATTCCGTAGTGTTCCCATCCGAAATAGCCCAAGGGCTTATTCAGGGCCGTGATCCATCCAAGGAGGATCCCTCAGAATTGCGCTTCATTCCTGCGAAGCGTTTCGGAGGCGAAGAGGAGATGGCAGGGACTGTCCTGTACCTAGCGAGTAGGGCCGGCGCAGTAAGCATTCCCAAGATTCCACTTTCCCCGCTGCGTCTTCCTACTCGCAGAGACATATCTCCAGTTTGTTTCATTTACCTCCTTATCGAATCACAGTTACTAATTGTTGAATATCGAAGTACTGTAACGGTCTAGTTCTTGTCAACGATGGTGGTAAACTGTCCACCATGCCCTCATCTTATTAGTCAGTTAGATTTAAGTATAGCCGCGGAGCCTAGGGGCACATTTGTACTAGGCCTTGATGATCTAGCTTATGTCGCTTGATTAAAAGGAGCTAGGGCTGTGCATAGCATTCATGTCATATACAAAACATGGGAATATATGCAATTGATTACGAGAGATGCATACCTCTATGGCCGTTTTGCTTAAGAGTCCAAAGAGAAAGACGTGAACACAATATCTCCCTCACAATTAGACCCATTATAGCACCGTGTAGTGGCCACAGCGATAGGTCTCCTTAGACCTGAACTTGGTCTTCTAGAGATTACTATAGAGATACCGCAGTCCCTAGCAGGAACCAATGACATACAATTTGGAGAGATGATGAGATGATTTTGCCAATTTAGCCTCTAGCAGAGCTGCGCATGGCACCGGCTCGGAGAATCACAACGGAAGATACTGCCCGTGCTTAGCCTACATGAGTTCCCAGATCGTATGAAAATTTTCTGATCTAGGTTAGATATTTCACAGCACAGCGCAGATTTCCATTATCATGCTGTTCCTGGTACCGTCACGACAGGAACCATATCTCCTATTCAATTGCTACGGAGAAACGATCAATAGTGTGACCGGCGGCTGAGCAAATATGTGCTTCCGAGCTGAGGTTCATTTCTATCAGTGCATCTCAAAACCTATAAACTAAATGGAAACTGGGTTCTTGATTCAGCTATAATTGCGCTTCATTAATTTTCGCCATCCCGTTAATTGGGATTAAACCGCATTAAAAAAGATTATCGATTCTTGATTTTCCTTGTGCGATTGTACTATCTTCGTACAACATTTTAGAATAATTACTGCATAGACAACTCCGCTCGTACCAGCTTTACAGGGCCATATAAATTTTCAGACTGATCATTGCCCATCGAATATCAGACACGTCATATCAACGTTGCCCCAGTTGCTTGCGATACGCGCAGAGCACAGGCCAGTGCCGAGGTTCACTTCTGCATCCATATCATGGCAGTTTCAAGCTTTGTATTGGGCATCTGCTGCATGGAGCAAGTGTGACAGAATTCTTGCCACTAAAGCCTGAGTTGGGACAGTCGAGGCTAATGGCTACGTTTCCGCCGCCACGTTTAAAGACCAGCCCGACAGTCGTTCCGTAGAACCCCGTCTTTCTGTCATAGACACACCAGCCGGCGTAGCAGCAGGGGCTTTTCTCCAAGGTTTTGGGGATGAAATCCGTTCCCACTGTCACTTCCCCCGAGTATATGTCGTGACTGACAGTTAGCTATTGGAGTTGATGTTGCGTGCACTTATTCTTGGACAGTGGGCGGTAGCTGTTGGCGCGGCGGCACTACAGGCGCGGGACGCCTATCTCGGAATCATTTGGGGCATGTCCCGCATCTTGATCTGCGGCATTTTCCCTTCCCCGGAGATCTGTGTAGAGGATTGGGCAAAACATGCTGCCCGGATATGTCTTGAACGTTTTGAGACAATTCTCAGTGGCAGGCGGGCGCTTCCGAATACGGTTACGGTATTGACCCTGTGTCTTTTTGCTTTGAATCCCGCTAAGAAACAGGACAACTATGAGAGGTTTTTATGACAGGGGGTTGCACCGGATAGACACTATGCTCAGCTGCGGTGCTGGCCGTACACATAGGAGAAGGCAACGCGTTAGGCTATGGCCGCTACTATCGTTAAGGAATTGAAGATAGAAGGGTTGGACACTGGGAACTGGAAGAAGGAGTTTAAGACAACTTATTGGCACAAGTCTATCATGGAAGGCATCTTGGTAGCAAAGCGAATTGGCCGGACGGTGGGTTCCATGACGCAGTTTGTTAATAAGTTCGAATACTGGTTCTCTTGGGTGTCGAGGTGCGTATAACCAGGACAGGATTTCATGTAAATCTGAATTGCTCATATGTAACAATGTGTGCGATCAAGTGACCGTGCTGCAACTGTCGTCTCTGCTGACTAAAGCCCCGGCTCGCCGGAACCGTTGTCTCGGACGTTAGCCGCCTGTTACTCTACCTCAGCACTGATACCGGCAACTCATTAACAAGCAGAACCTTCAGCACGCCTCCGGTCAAGTGATCCGCACAGAGCTCATTGTGACCAGGATTAAGAGACGGGGAACCATGTTGGGATCGGTAAGGGTAGACTCTCATGCTTGGGCTCGTAGTAAACATAGCCGAAAGCAAGCCCTTTTGATCGTAATTAAGTAACATGTAATGTGCTTTAGTAGGCGTAAAAGTTGATAGCCTCGCTGTCATGTGCTCTAATATTCCTGTTAATCCTGATCAAGATCCATTTCATAGTCCACGCCGTGAAAATGACTCCAAAGGAGAACCCAATACTAGCCAGACAGGCGGGACGAAATAGTGGTGCGGTATTGTCAGACCATAAGTACGGGGTGTATACAAAGGATAAATTGCCCAACGTGTTGGCTATGGCGAGGGCCGCCGCTTTCTTCTCATCTGTCTGCCCGACCGTGGCGGCTGCCCATGCGAGGTTGATGTTGTTGACGCCGTATGTAGCGCCGACGAAGAGCACGATGGCAAAATAGCGCGCCCCGATGTTGTAGGTAGCTGTCGCTACTGAGAAACCTACAATAGCCAGCGCTTTTGAAATAGTGATGTGCCATGTTCGCTCATTAAAGTGACCTGAAGACCACGACACTGCGACAGACGCGAATGTGGCGACAAGATACGGCGGACTCGTCAGTACGAGTGAGATGGTGCTGTTAAAGCCTAGCGACGCGACTGCTGTAGGCAGGTAGTTCTTGAAGCCATTGGCGGACAAATGCAAATTGGTCATGAGAGTGAAGACCCAGGTTCGATAGTCTCGCACAGCATCCCACAGGCCAGACCAAGTGCTTGTGGGCGTGTACCGCTTCTCTGTTGTATCTCGCGCAATGCGGTCGTGGGCCAGTTGGCGCTCTTCCTCAGTGAGCCAACGAGTTGTGAGTGGAGTGTCAGGCAGTATAAAGAAGCAGGCGATGGCAATCCCCACTAGTAGAGACCGTCAGTAACATGGCGGCGCTAATAGGGATCGGTTGAAGCTCACCAGTAACTACACCTTGGATTAAAAAAAGCCACCGCCAACCAGATAGACCATGCACTCCATCGAGGCCAGCGAATACGCCAGCTGCAATTAGTCCAGAAAAGGTACTTGCGAGAAGATTTCCAGTGTAGAATATCGCGAGCCTCGTAGCCGTCTCCTTGCGTGTGTAGAATAGACTGATGAGGTAGATAGCCCCTGGATAAAAAGGGGCCTCAGTAATGCCCAGTACTAGTCTGGAAAAAGTCAATTACGATCCTTTCAGTGAAATTTCTGGCACTTTCCATTGCTGTCTCGGCGAGGATAGCGGTTTTGCCCAGGTTTAAATGCTTACCGAACAGCTAGTAGACCATGATAGTCCTTCACAAGGCAATTGAGGGCAGATACAATAGCCCAAGCCAGCATCCATCCTGACAAATACCACGACGGCTTGAATCGAGTGACAAGCATATTCGATGGGACCTGTCCGGTTATGTAGCTGCGGGGAATCCCATTTCAGCATGACTACCTTCTCCATACGGGATCCCCGCGCAAAGGTAATAATAACACTTACCCCACGAAGAAAATGCTCACACATGTATTGTATTGTTGTCCGACCAGTCCAAGCTCTTTGTCGATATGATTAAGTTTGCCGTTAACAATGGCATTACGATCAAGGAAGTTGAGGAAGTACATGAGCCAGAGTGCGGGCTACCCATCTTGGTCAACTTTTATCATCCAAGACTAGGCGTGGTGCGTTACCAGCATATACAAGTCGAGTTTCCTCACTAGGGCGATTTCTTTCGGGTCAACCTTAGCATAGGACCCGAACCTGTCCGGCTGTTCGATATCTTTCTTCAGGTCATCTCTAGTATCGTCACAATGCTCGAGCATTGCTATGTCCTCCTTCGCCGGTTGTATGGATGGTGGTGCTTGGGGTTGGGCCATCCTGATATCCTGTGCTTGATGACAAATCGGGTTGTTCAGCGCTTCCACAATATGGAAGAATACCGTAGTAGTGAGAAGTCGAAACAGGTCTTTATAGATAGTGGTCAAGCAGCGCGGAGAACATGTAAGCGGATGAGTAGGAAGACAACCCCTCGCAAGAGGTGAGCCCTTCGGGGCATCGGGACAGCTGCATAACTCCCCTCGGCATAAGAAGGGCGAGAAGAAGGCTACTATTGAAAATGACTGCCACCTGCGCTGCAACAATGTAATCTGTAACTCATACTGATAGATCTGTCACATTCACTTTGACCCTGTCGACCATCAATACCCCAGATTGTCACCCAAAGCCAAGAGCCTGGGGTAACAGTGGGCCACGCGCCCTGCCTAGCTGCCGGGCTAGCAAGACATTTGCTCCGTCTAGACTAGCTGCGTTGTATCCGATTGTCGGGGCGTTATCCAAGGGCGATTGAGGGGTTGCTGGCATGTATGTACGGTCCTTGAGGTGATCTGCTGCTCATGATGACACCAACGGTACAGACTTATCGCACTAGGCCGCGATTGTGAATGCTAAGACCTGCCCAAGTCTAAACAAAGACTCTGGTTGATGGTAAATCTCATCCCCATGAGGGGAAGCTACCCTCTGTCATATTTGTCCAGCTTATTCCCGTCATCGTTGCCGACTATGGCGAGGAGTTCTAGGCTAGTGCTTGATAGATCAGGGCATCGTTATCCGACGAGCTGGTCCTCAGATGCGATGAATAAATTGCGCATAACAGGACCGTATATTGTTCTGCATCCTCCTTGGATGACGGGAACGAAGGAATCATCATGCCTACAATACGCTCTAACGCCCTTTCGGGAGGTACCTCCACGAAGGTCTCCCAGCCATTGGTGGACTCAAACCAGCCAATCTTCACACTCGACGAGCTGATTCGGCGTCGCGCGTCTGAGATGGGAGAGTCACCCTTGATTGGGTACCCAAATCATTCGCTACTAGATTTTGAAGAACACAGCGCCCGTTCTGTAGATCGGTATGTGGATGCGGCAGCAGAGAAGCTACAGCAACTGGGCCTGCCACCTGTTGTAAGCCTTACCAAACCCCTGTGAAGCTAGATATTTGCATATGAATGGCCGTACTGATGATATATTGCTTCCTACTCTAGGACCCCTCTCTTGAGAAACCACCCGTAGTTGGAATTCTGTGCCAGTCAGGCTTGCATGTAGTCATCACCATTATGGCCTTGAGCCGGCTGGGCTACACCATATTCTTGATCTCGACCAGACTTGCAGGCCCGGCTCTCGACCGGCTCATTGAACTTACCGGATGCAGCGTTATCCTCACCACCCCAAACTTCCACGCCACGCTGGCTGAAGTTCCGAAGGAAAGACAGCCCACCCTCATCCCCATTCTTTCACACTCAGACTACTACCGTAAGGATGTGCCCCCTTTCGTACGCCTTTATGATGCCGAGTTTGAAAGCAAGAAAGTGGCCATCATTCTTCATTCATCAGGATCTACCGGGCTGCCGAAACCCATATGGATGACCCATAGAAGCTGCATTGGCGCCTTTGGTGTCAACATGAACATGCGGTGCCTTCTCACGTCGCCGCTCTTTCACAGTCATGGTTTCTATGAGGTGTTCCGAGCTATTTTTGCAAGGAAAACTATATATCTCGCCAATTATTCTCTTCCCCTGACCCGGCAGAATTTGCTAGAGATATTGGGACACGTAAAGCCCGAGTTGTTCCATTGTGTACCTTATGTGATAAAGCTCCTGGCCGAGTCCGATATAGGAATCCGGGCTCTGGCGAAAGTTGAAGTAGTTCTCTTCGCGGGTAGCAGTTGTCCGGATGACCTTGGGGACCTGCTTGTTAGTCGAGGAGTAAACTTAGTTGCAAACTATGGAGCGTGAGTCATCCGATCGCCTAGTTAGTGATTATCTTGAGCAAGCAGGGGCTGACATCAAGCGAAGCACCGAGACAGGTAGGCTGATGAATTCGTCTCGGCCACCGGGTGACAAATACTGGAACTACCTGCGTCTCCTGCCAGCCGCACGGCCGTATGTTCTGATGGACGAGGTGGCACGCGGGCTATATGAGTGCGTTGCGCTCGACGGCCTGAAGTCGAAGAGCACAGTCAACTCGGACAACCCACCCGGGTCCTTCCGAACTAGGGATCTTTTCGCGCCACACCCTACTGAACTGGGCTTATGGAAGTATGTCTGTAGACTTGACGACCGCTTCACTCTAATCAATGGCGAGAAAGTACTTCCAATTTCGATGGAGGGCCGCATCCGCCAAGACGAGCGTGTAAAGGAGGCCGTTGTGTTCGGGGAGGGCAAAAGCTACCCCGGAGCACTGATCTTCTGCGCCGATGCGGCTGCTCATATGTCAAATGAAGATTTTCTTGAAGCTATCTGGCCGGCTGTAGAAGCAGCAAACTCCCGGGCTGAAACCTTCTCCCGTATTCCGAAAGAGTTAGTCGTGGTGTTGCCAGCCGATACCACGTACCCCCGCACAGACAAGGGAACCTTTATCCGCGTCCCCACGTACAGACAGTTTGAGCAGGAGATCGAATCGGCGTACGAGAAATTTGAAAATGAGAAGGGAGGTACCTTGTCTTTCTTAGGGAGTGAGTTGGAAGATTTCTTGCAGCGTGGAATGAAGGACCGGCTCGGCATCGCGTTGTCGGTGGAGGACGAATTCTTCGCCTCAGGCGTGGACAGCCTGCAATGCATTCAGATGTGGAATTTAATCAAGAAGGAACTTGACCTAGGAGGACATGGACATCGGTTGAGCCAGAATGTCCTATACGAGGCGGGCAACATCCGGGCGCTTGCCCGCCACCTCGAGAGGTTAAAATCAGGAGAGGAATCCTCAACAGATGAACTTGGGAAGATGCAAGAACTAATTGATGCGTACTCCTCATTCGAGTTACATGTCCGGGGAGATGCTCCACGACCAGATAAGCACGTAGTTGTAAGAAACCCTTCCCGGACCCTAATGATTTTGACATATCTGACTGAGCGCAGCTGTTGACGGGTGCGACCGGTGGCCTAGGCGCACACCTACTTGCACAACTAGCATCGCGAGCTAATGTTTCGTCCGTGTGGGCAATGGTGCGCGCACCTACAGATACCGCGGCCTCGGAGCGTGTTTTCAGCTCCCTCAGGGCCCGTGGGATTGAGCTCTCGCCGTCGGAAAGTAGCAAAGTGGTCCCGCTGGCCTGCGATCTGAGCCGTTCCGACTTTGGGCTGAGTCCGTCGCGGCTGGCGGCATTGACGCGCATCCTCACGGTCGTTATTCACAGCGCGTGGGCTGTCAACTTCAATATCCCTGTCCAGAGCTTCGAGAACCAGCACATCAAAGCGGTCCACAACCTGATCCAGCAATGTCTCTGGGTGCAGACGCCCGAGCCAGCCCAGTTCTTCTTCTGCTCCTCAGTCTCGGCGGCTGGCGGAACACCTCGCCCTGGCACGGTAGCAGAGGGTCTCGTCATGGACCCTGCGCATGCCCAGAACACAGGTTATGCGCGATCGAAATATGTGGCAGAACATATCACCCGTAACGCAATGCTAAATTCCCGCGCTCCTGCGCAGGTTCTGCGCATAGGGCAGCTGATAGGTGACACTAAAGTTGGTGAATGGAATGCGACCGAGGGTGTGCCGATGATGATACAGACCGCAGTCACACTAGGTGCCCTGCCTATGTTGGACGAAGTGAGTAGTCTTCCTCTCTGACCGACGCCACGAGATACTGACCGCACTTATCAGGAAATGACATGGCTGCCAGTTGATAGCGCGGCAGCAGCTATCATCGAATTGGCCGGAATTGCTGGTGACGGGAAACGAATTGATCCAGCATCTGACTCGGACATAGTGTACCACGTTCTCAACCCGCAGCGCTTCCACTGGACACGGGACATGCTCCCGTCGTTGGCCAAAGCTGGCCTCGTGTTCGAGACTCTTTCCACGGACCAGTGGATGGAGAAGCTGAGAAATTCCGATCGAGATGCGACCAAGAACCCCCCAATTAAGCTGTTGGAGTGGTTCGAGAGCAAATACGGCCACAGCAGATCGAATATACAAAGCGGTGGTCTCGTATACATGACCGAGGAGACAAGGAAGAACTCGGAGACGCTGAGAAACGTGCCGGATGTTACCGAAGTCGGGTTTGTACAGATGATGCTAAATAGGCTGAGAAAGCACTGGGACAATGGCGACTAGGGTGCATTCTCATCGCGTTGATAGAATTTTTTTTCTCTCTTATTTTTTCCTTTCGAATTAGACGTATTCCCTTTCACTAGGTGTGCGTGTTTTCCCGTTCATCTCTAAAGGCACTTGCATGATCCTACCTCAGCTCTCACTTCCAGATTCATCAGTTCTCGTGCGTAGAGTAATATGAATATCCACGGTTGGAACTTGAGCGTTAGATGCATGAAGCAAGGGAAGCGAACTTCCAAGTTGTCATGTTCCCACGTCAAGCAGGGCAAGCGACTCTTCTGCGCCGTCCGTGTTTTAACAATTTCCCATGCATGGAGAGTTACAACTGGGAGGCTCCAATGTTGGATCCGCTGTGGCAGGGCAAGTCTGTTTGGTTCTGCCTTCGCTGACCGCCCTCTACCCAGGGGCCCTTGAGCATGGTGGGGTTGGGCCCCTCCAAATTCAATGGCAGTACCTACCTCCTAGTCCGACCCCTCGGGCACAATTGTACGAGTTTCTGACTCACCACAGCAGCCAACACGTTGACCATGTCGGCTTCTCAGGTAGATGGAGGCGACCTGACCTCCCAGATCCTCCATGCACTCGACAAGACGGCGCCCCTTCTATCCGCCGAATCCTTCCCAGCCGCCAACTTTACCGATCTCAAAGCCGCCCTCGACAGACTGGCTTCGCGGTCTATGGTCGAGTATGAAACTATCCAGCGCGATGAGGTCTTCCTTGAACCCGAAGGCGAGTCCATAGTCGTCAATGGAAGCCACGAGGCCCGCGTCTTTGACGCCCTGCGCGCTGCCGTCGACGGACTTACAATTCAAGAGTTGGAGTCCACCATCGGGGACAAGAACATCTCTAAGCTTGGCCGAGGCAAAGCTTTCAAGGAGAAATGGATTGCCAAAACCGCAGGTACTTGAGATACGAAAGCCCATGTCCCCATTAACCACTAACAGTGCAACCTTTAGATGGCAAGCTCAAGGCCTTGTCCGACTGCATCCACGATGCGACCAGGGAACAGCTACGATCCATCCAGACAAGCCGAACCGTCGCCGACCAGAAAGCTCTGGCTGACTTGAAGAAGCGCCAGCTCGTAAGAGTCCAGAAGGTCATTAGCTTCAAGATAGACAAGGGCCCTAGCTTTGCTCTCGAGATTCGCGAAGAAGCCACTGATCTGACGGCGGAGATGCTAGCAAACGGTGCTTGGAAGACGGCTGCCTTCAAGCCCTACAATTTCGAGGCGTTAGGTGCCGATCAAGGCGCTGGGGCATTGCACCCCTTGAATAAAATGCGCGCCGAGATCAGGAACATCTTCTTCGAGATAGGGTTTGAAGAGATGCCTACAGACAAGTACTTAACTAGAAGCGCCCCCTAGAGATACTTTGTAGATGCTTACAAGCTTCACAGCTTCGTTGAGTCTAGCTTCTGGAACTTTGACGCCCTTTTCGTGCCGCAGCAACATCCTGCCCGAGACTTACAAGACACGGCAAGGCGCCGCTCCCCTTGCTTCCAGAATGTATTGACTAACGTTCCATAGTTCTATACCTCTGACCCATTGGTCGCTGGAAGGCCGTCTGATGACAAGTACTGGGAAGACGTAAGAGCTGTACATCAAGTGAGTGCGGGAGCTGTAGCCTTTTTTTTTTTTTTTTTTTGGTACGGTTACTGATAGATGATAGGATGGCAAGTATGGTTCACTTGGATACCGGTACCCCTGGGCCGCAGACGAGGCTCAGCGGTTGGTCCTTCGGACTCACACAACTGCCGTGAGCGCGAGTATGCTGCACAAACTGGCAGCCAGGAAAGGGCCCGATGGCCGCCCTCCTCCTGCACGTTATTTCTCGATCGACCGCGTCTTTCGTAACGAAACCGTCGATAATACTCATCTCGCCGAGTTTCACCAAGTCGAGGGTATAATCGCCGATTACGATTTAACGCTCGGCGGCCTTATGGCGGTTCGTTGTCACATTATTGTATCATTTGTGATAGTAAAACTGATGGTTTTAGTTCATGGATGTTTTCTTCGGCAAGATGGGTATCACTGGCCTCAAGTACAAGCCAGCATACAACCCCTGTTCGTGTTGCCTTTGACACCCATTTCGTGGATTGCGCACTGACTCTATGGACCTAGATACTGAACCAAGCATGGAGATCTTCTCATATCGTATGTTATATATCTCTACATGCATATGTCCACTTCCCCAGATATTATCTTGGCTATTATCTTGACATTGCGCCATATTCTGAGTTTCTGGGGAACTGACTCGCTATTGCTATGGCTTTTCGAGAGGCTAACACTCTGAATTTAGATGCCGGCCTCGGCAAGATTGTCGAAATAGGAAACAGTGGAATGTTCCGACCTGAAATGCTTGAAGCCATGGGTTTGCCGTGAGTATAGGTCCTACGGATATTCATTTCCCTCCACTAGCTTAGTGGCCAACATTCTACTCTCTCGCAAGTGATAATTGAAATTGCTAACTGTCTCTAACAGTAAAGAGATGCGTGTTTATGGCTGGGGATTGTCGCTAGAACGTCCCACTATGATCCGGTATGGCATTAACAACATTCGTGATTTACTAGGCCACAGGGTGGATTTGAATTTCGTGCAAAAAAACCCTGCGGTGCGGCTAGACAAGATCGACGCCTGAGACCATCTCTGTATTGCATGCAGCGTAAAGGAAAAATATACATAAATTACTTATATTGGTCGCTACATTGGCTCAACGTGCAATACATGGGGGCCTTAATATGGTCACGCTAGTCACACTGCTTAAGCGTCATCCCGTGTGCTCACACAATCTTAAATTCGATAATCGAGCAACCTCCTCGTGATTTAAGCAGAAATGACGATTGATGTGCACAGCGCCTTGCCAGCCAAAGGTTACAAGAAGTCTCTATCCCAGGTTATTAAGCGTAATTAGGAATCTAGCCGGGAATCTCAAGTGTCGGTTTTATTTTTTTCGCCACACCTCGTCTTCATAGGTTCATTATCACTTATACAACCCAAGGTACCGGGCAGCGTTCCGTTTTGCCTGGTTGCTCTCTCCAGTATTCGCGCCAAAAGTCACCTATTGACACTTATTGTATACGTATCTTAATTCGTCTCCCTCCACGATAGTTCCAGGGAGATACCAGTTTTACCTTTTAGACCGCCATTTTCGACTTTTCCTTAATCGAATCATTATAAAACGTGGAATATGCATAACCGTACGCACAGCCTTGATTGTAGAATGAAATCTCAACCTCTGCCGAGAATACGAACTTCCGAGCAGACCAGGTGGCGCTACAACAAATCCAATGTCAACAATAGGTGGACATAGTCCGTCGCCTGAGTGCCAAGAATGATGATCGTGTTGTCTGTCGGCAACTAATAGGTCAGCAAAATGGCAGCCTAGGAAGGATTATGCGAAAGTGGAAACGGCATGTCTGAAAATTGCACGAGTAATTGCGTCTTTACAAGGCTGCGGGATTTCCTGCTATACTTATATCATACCTTTCAACTTGATGCTTCGGAAGACACCAAGTTGAAAATCAAGTCAATCTAGTTTTATATCATTTTCTACAGCCGGTATTGTACAACCTTCTCCTAAGCACCGACACTAGCCGCCTATGCAAAAATTACGCCATGAAGGTTCTAGTTGCATCGTTGTACAGCCTCATAGCCGCCACGGGAGCCCTCGCGCAAGGCGATGATCTCCCCACCCTGATTGCCGACGGCCCATTTGCGCTGCGCGTCAAGGGACGGAGCAACAGCTCAATTGACGGTAAGAGCCGCACCGTTGAGCCCAGCGTACACTACGTGCTAATTATATCAGGATACCTCCGCGCCGTCAACGTCTGGTCGTTCACCGAACCGCAGGCCGTACTGCACTATGACCCTGCGCCCGCGTCCGTAGCCGACAACTCGTCATATCGGTTCTACTTCAACTACACGGGCAACACACAATCAGCCGACGGTTTTGAGCTGGGATTCTTCGTTTCAGACATCACCGTCGGCGAGCCCAATGGCGTCGGGTTGCTGGGAAAGGCCATGTCTCTGCAGTACCGCCCCAACACCAATGTAGCGGCGAATCCGCCCGGTGCCCCCGCGACGACGGTGGACTACACGGGTTTCGGCAAGGATGGAAGGGCATTCCTTGACTACTATACGGACGATGCGAATGCCGTCCCGGAGCAGCCCGCGAATGTATCTTTGTCGATTAACTATTGTGAGTTTGCCTGTGCTAGGGGTTAGAGGAGTAATCATGTTGGTAATTTGACGACTGACGAGGAAACAGATGACAGCTGGGCGATCTGCTGGCAAACGTATTATGCGGTAACTGGGCCAACGCTGTCGTGGATCACGACTGGGAAACCGCATAACCCGACTTGCGAGTACGTTGACTTGATCAAGGCGGAGCTATAGAGGCAGGATCAAACATCGGAACCATCTGGGCTCTTCCCTACTTTGGCTCGGAACATTTTTATACAGCCTAGCTAGACGATGCCTGTTAGGAAAGTAGTGTCCAATGCTATATCTATTTGTAGGCCATGGTCACCAATTCCGTGGTGTAGTTAAGGAGGTCTCTTTTTGTACTGTGAGAGGTGGTCGCGAAAGGATCCTGTAGGATCAGGGGCAGAGCTAGCGGCGACGGCCGATACTAGCCTCGTATATGCGAAATGGCTGAAATGCCGACCACTTCTCTTAGTTGTTTATGTCATCTATATGAACTATTGTTCTGTTCTTTAGGGTAGTGATGGGATGACTTGTTATATTTGACCTAACTGCTCTTTCTCCTTCGAAAAGAATACCTTACTAGTTTAGGGTCCCTACGTAGTCCGCTTTTCCTCGTGGTTCCGCAACGCTGTCGGCTATGTGTGGGCCGAACTACACTCCGTGCAGGATCGTGATGCCTGCATAGCGGCTCAAATGTTAAGCCGTAATCACGAGCTTCAACAACATAACCCCGTCGGCACAACAGGAAGCGCAACATCAGTCTCACTCGCGCAATGAAGAGAATTTATATCAATGATGATGCATGCCAAAATGGACGAGTTTACAAGTCTTGGATTTGGACCATTCAATCTCCCCTCAAACTATTCACATACCACTTAATGGATTTGAAGCTCGCCTCACACCGATTTCTATTGCAATGAGCAAGCGTGATAATTGCACCACATACTCCAACTTTTCACGGCATTTTCGCCTGTTATTATCCTGAACTACCTAGTTCGACTCTTTCGGTGTATCAGATATCAATATGAAAGTTTTCCTCCTTGGAGCAACCGGGAACCTTGGCTCCCGTCTAGTCCCAGCACTCCTAACACACAATCACACAGTCGTCGCATTCGTCCGTTCCTCGAAAAAACTCGAGTCACTTCTCCCACCGTCAGTATACCAGAAAATACAGACCGTAATAGAGGGTGATGCCAAAGACTCCGCCTCTATCAAAAAAGCCATCCTGGACACGGGATGCAACGCTGTCGTTACCACGGCCGGAGTCTCGGCGATTGCCCCGTGGTCAAAGACCGACTTCCCCAAGTTATTTCGTGCCGTGATCAAAGGCGTCCACGATGCTGGCGTCGAGATAAAGCAGCCGCTGAGAGTATGGGCCATTGGCGGCCAGGGCGTGCTACGTTACCCTGGGACGGAGATCCCTTTAAGCAACTAGTAAGTTATATCATGTGAAATTAACTGAGGCCGGACTATCAAATTTATTCCCAAGTACTAATGCTGTTATCAGCGTCCCATTTTTCCTTGAGCATCAGCAGAACCTGAACTTCCTCCACTCCCTCTCACCTGAATCTGTTCACTGGTCCATGTTATGTCCCGGGGAGATGATCCCCGACTCGCCGGATCTCAGCGTGCTGACACAAAGTCCGCGACAGAGACTTATCGCAAAAGCGGGGTCTCCGCCGGCGTGGAACGAATCTCGGGTTGAGTCTGTTCCGCTGCTTGGGAGATTTTTGGTGGTTATGACAAATGCTTTAAGGTATAGGACCACGCTAGAGCAGAACGCTGACTTCATCGCGGCAGATCTTGAGGAGGGTAGTAGGACTTGGGTTGGGAAGACTGTAGGAGTTATTGATCCATGGAGGTGATGGCGTGGTTAGATGTGCGGTATTTAATTAAGTTGACATTAAGTAATTATTTACTCCTCGATTGAGTGTTTTTAATAGGAGAGGCTTGCATTCGTTAATGTATGATAGTTGCCGGGTGGAAATACGAAAGAAAATATAATTAATAGAACGATAGAAATAGATCTATTTATTGTACAATTCGTATGCCGAAAGTCTAACACAGATTTTTTCTGACAAGTTTTACTATTATTCCACTATCTCTAGCATGTGTTTTCTTCGAGGATATGATTTAATCATGGTCGTGTCCAATCATACTATTATCGGAACCATAACAACGATACGATACATTTACAGAGCGACATCTTTGCCTTCCTATTTCTTTCTAAATCCAGATGAAAATTATTAAACATTTTCAAACAAACTCCTAACCTAAATAAGGGATCTACCTGATTTCCCCTCGCAGATTTCAAGTGCGTGGAAATGGAAGGTCCAGCTTTTGACCTAGGATAGTATAGAGTTATACACCATCAAGCGCGAGTCGTCTTCGAGTTTAGAGGGAAAAGTTATAAGTAATTATTCGGCTAAAATCCGGATTGAAGCCGAGTGTCACGGAACTACTAGGTCTCATCTCCAAATATAGCACGGACCAGAAGTGAGACTATATATATAGGGGATAGGATAGACTAAAGGGCGAAGTTAGAACTTCCCTCCTTGTGCAATAACAATAAGTCTACATTGGAATAGCAGATGGGAAGTGCTGTGACACCGAGAACCCTTCTTGACTTTTGCAAGACACCTCCAGAGCAACCTAATAGCTAATCACCATCTTATCAATAAGATAGCTAGTCTAAGAACAGTGCTCTTCTATACCTACCTTAGTATCCAAAACAAGTACGCTTTATTTAGAGATACACAGAATTAAACACCTCTACAAGCACTTATCACCAGAGCCCAGAGAACCTATCGATCTTATAAAGGACGACTCACTAATTAATGTAATGCTAGAAAAAGGCTACTTATATATTCTAAGGACATCACCATATCTATAATGGATTAGGGGTTCTTCAAGATCCTGAAATGACTGCTAGCTGATTCTATTCTGCTCAACAAAGTAGTAGTTATATATATCACGTGAAAGGCTCGGACGCACTATCATATCGTGCAGAAAAATCTCGCTGCAGCTTACAGAGCCAACACCCTAGTCTTTGAACAATCGGCCACTGATCGGTAACATCGAGGTGACATGTCGATGGTGTCAGTGTTGATATATAGACATATACTAATGCTTAATTTTACAGGTCGGAGGAGGAATTGGGGATGATGTTACTTAGTCGTTCGCCGAGGTGGGTGTGAAGGGTATCTTGTTCGCTGATATCAACTTCGAGCCGCTGAGAAGGCTATGAAGAAGTCACAACCTCTGGCCTCAGAATCATGTTATTTTCCCTTTACTACAGTCGACATCACAAACCTTGAATCCGTTGAGACAATGGCCAGACTTATGGTGAAAGAGTGATACAGAATCGACCACTATGTAAACGCAGCTGGTATTATTTAGGACATCATAGACCCTTTGGTTCTATAGATAGGGTTGACTCTAGTATGCAGGTTGACGTGGCGACATACTGCCCAATCGACCGAACCGACCCTGATGGCTATCACTGAGTAGTGGCGATCAATACCTAGGGGGTGTTTCTTGTCGTCTAGGCAGTGTTGCTAGGGCTACAGACATGTCTATGAGCAATGTCGAATTTTAATGTTCCTATCGCTAACTAAGGACATTCGTGGATTACAGATCTTTTGGGATCCGTACGAATCAAGTGTGTCTCACTTGGGTAAGGATGCTTATGTTCATGGACGAGTGCTGTAAAATGCCCTAAAAGCTTCAAGTCGTGGAAGGCCTATCATCGCTCAAGAGATCAATTAAGCCAGATGAGGCCGCTGCAGCTTGTTTATATCTATATACTCCAGGAGCTGTGACCGTGGAGGGTCTTACATTGACGATTGGTGCCGGGCTTACCGCTGGGCTCACGGTGATATAGAACTTTTTATTAAAGATCAGAAATTTCCTGACGATTGTATACACTATTACAGAATCCAAACGTTGTAATCACTTTTGCGCAGAGATAAAAGCACAATGCTAAGATTGTAAGGCACCTGACACCTAGTACGCACCGCGTATAAGCCCACCCACCCACCAACGCGCCAGCCCTCCAAAAAGCCACTAGTTATTAAAGCTATCGCCAACCACCACAACCACCTTCCGTAGCCAATATCTCAACAAATAATAGACCAAATTTATCGCTTACAACAGTATTCTAACTATAATACAATCCTATACTTCCTTATTGCTGTCAGAATTTGAATCGGTTACTTCTTTATCAGAATCTAGTACAATCTCTATAATACCCTGCTCTTTAACTAGTATCTTAATACCTCTGCCTATTAAGACTACTTAAAGGCCAATAAAGGTCTAGTCTGGGTCTAGATTAACTTATTTACGCTTGCAAAGCTGTATACTAGCTAATTAAGCCTCTAACTCGTTATTTTTTCGCTTTAATTTAGCTATTTTTATAGTCTAAAGGTTAAAGCCCCTTCTAAGCTTTTAAAACAGTATATAAAAGGTTAGTCTATTAAGGCCTAAGACCCTAAAACGCATTATATTACTAATTATTAATAATTGCTATAAGCTTTAAAGCGTAGCTATTAGTATAAGTATAAAGATATTATAAAAATCTAGTATTTTTTTTTATTAAAAAAGCGTTTTTTTGGCTTCTTTTTTATATTCTACGCCTTATATTATACTAACCTTAATTACAACAGCTTTAAGCAATTATAAAGCTATATACTAGTTGCTTTAAACTAGTAAAGATATTTTTAGCTATTATTACCTTTATATAAGCTATTATAAAGGCCTCGAGAAATTCTACCTTTTTAAAGCAAAATTAATAGCGTTTAGCACAAATATCTATTAATATCCTTTTATATATGTATTTTACTACTAAAAACGGTTTTAGATCGTATAGCTAAAAAATATAAGATAAATAAGCAGGTAAAAAGGTTAGCTATATACAATTTAAAAGGTATTCAGATATAAATTTAATAGTTATATAACTATTATAGCTATTAAAAATAAATAGCCACTATTTTTTAAGATTATCTAGCTTTATATATAAAATAAACACCTTTTTAAGCTAATAGAGGGCTATTTTCTAATTAGTCTAGCCTTTTAATAAATAGGTAAACTTTTAATTATAATAAGTATTATTTAATTAATTTAAAAACTATTAGTTTTATATAAACTAGCTTATAAAGATTATAAAAAGGGGGGTTAATTTACTAATAGCGCTAATAGTTTAGATTATTATTACCTACTTTAGGTTCTAGGGTCCCTTATTATATATAATCTTTTTATAGGCTTTACTAATTACTACTCTATTTTTTTTAACACTTTTAAAAACTTTAAACTTTATTAGTATTATATATATTGTAAAGCCTAATTAAAGTCATAGTAAAGTAATTAAGTTAGTTAAAAAAAGCGTTAATATTAGCTAGCAACGCCTTATTAACCTATTTATAATTTATTATACAGTTTTAAAAGACCTTTAAAGCTAAAAAATGCTTATAATAACGATTATATTAGTATTTTCCAAGCTTAATTATATAACCTTTAGCCTTTATAATAGCTTTAACATATTCTTTAAATTGGTAGATTAGTAGCATATAGCCTAATTCTCTTTAAGTAATTACCTAATTAGCTAATAACTCTTCCTAGGTCTTTAAAAAGGTCTACTAGGCCTTAGAAGCCTTTTTTTTGGTTAAGACACCGTTAATTCAGCATTGCAAATAATATCGACTAATGTTATAGTCTCTAGCAACCTAGCGGAGGCTAATACCATATTCTACAGCGTTTAGCGCGTAAATCGTTCAAACTGCAGTAGTAAAACCAGTTATTTTAAATAGCTAAAAAAAAAAGGAATAAAATAATATAAGTTGCAAAAAAAGACATTGCATTAATATTGCGATCTTTATAAGTAAAAAAGAGGGTGGTTGAGAAACGCGTCGCATTTATTAGTGGTTTTTTAAGGGGCTGGCGCGTTGGTAGGTGGGTGGGCTTATTTCGCCTTTCTACTCCTTTTACTTCATTTTCCCCCATATAATTTCTAGCTTCAGAATACAGATACTACACATGTCCATTTTGTGTTTTTTCTAAGCCCACGTAGCGTGTCAATCGCCCAGAAACACCCTTATTTGCAAATCAGATCGCATCGTTTATCCTGAAATGCTATATACGATGTACCGCCTAGAGACTGGACGTGGGTAACAAATATCCGTGGTTTCCTTGAAGTTAGAAAAGAAAGGGGCTCTCAAACAGGGGGAGGCTGGATGCGTTTATTATTATTCTCTTTCTTCATAGCTGCTCACAGCAACGGCAGAAGTAGTAGGTTTACTAAGTTTGCCGTTCCTCATAGCCTTCGAAACACTTAGTGACTACGTTGTTGGAACTTAATAATGGCGGATTGTGATGATAAAGCGGCGATAGCGTTATTGATAAATGATATGTCAGCCTTGAGCGAACCTGTTGATAGGACGATCGCAAAATAACTGAAAGCACTGTATGGCCATTCACCCGTGGCACCCGCAAGAACAGAAGGTAAGCATCGTCAACGCAATTGTACCACGAGAGGCTAAGAGCCGGGTGCGGACACGGCATTCTTTTTTTCAATTTTATTTTCCATCTTTCCAAAGATTTGGAATACGCTTGCTGCTGGCACAGCTAGTAGACTTTGACGGTAAGTATCTTGGTTTACGCTACCTGCGGTGCAGATTGAACGTCACTATAGGGTCATAATATATATTCAGATTGAGGCATATTTGAGCCTCTGATTTCAAACTAGTAATTACATATTCTTCTTGAAGGGTATCATGCAGTAACTCTCGTCCCCGTAAAATCTATAAACAATAGTGAAGCAATCTTGAGCAGGGCTTCTTACTCGCTTATGCGTAAATGTAGCACAGAGGCGAGCCGCCGAGGGTGTTCAACACATTACCAATCCTCACATTCGGAGCGTTGACACCGAGGTTGATGATGTCTTGGGGTGAGGTGTCGCGACTAGGAGGGATGTTGAACAATGTCAGCGTACCGGCAAGGGTGCTGGCTTGAGAGAGATGTAGTGCCTGCCATATCCAGTAAACACGATCGACCATGGCGTGGTGAAGGAAGAAGATGGGGTCGACGGGCGAGCCGTAAAGGTCGCCAGAGATACCGCCCGGAACGCCGTGACCAGCAGTGTGTAGGCCGAGGAACCCATCGGTAAAACGACCCTGCAGTTCGTTCTGGAAGAGGAGGACAGATTTCGATGCATCACCGACGGTGATGTTCAGGATGTTCTCGATCGTTAGCCAATTCATGGCGGTGAAGGCGCTCAGATCACGGCTCAGGCAGTGCGGGTTGTAGCCGAGGGGGTCCGCTGCTGGCTCTAGTCCATCCTGAATCGGGAGCACGGGGCCAAGGTTGATCACGTAGTCCACGAAAGGGCCTGAAGTCACGCAACCACCACCATTACCGGACGGGATGAAGACGAAGCCGTTCCCGTTTATACTTCCATTGTGCGCGACATATGCGCCGTCGCCACTGAAGCTCGTGGATGAGCCGTCGAAAAGGGGCGACTTGCTGGGGTCCTCCCGGTTATCCAGCCAATTCCAATACTAGGATGGTGTTAGTTTTACTGTCAGCGACAAGAATACGAAAAGCTAGCACTTACTGGCTGGTTTCCAGTGTAACCACACTCGTCCCGTAGCGCCGTCTCGTAAGCCCACGTGAAATATCTATGCCAAGTCAAGAAATTACCCTTCTCGCAGTTAGTTAACTAGTCTTCGGTGATGTGGTGTCTCTGCCAACATACAGTTCCATGAATAGATAGGGTCTGGTTGATATGAACAGCAACGAAGTCTTTTTTTTTATTAGCATAGATAAAAGTAAGTCCGCCTGCTTCGCAGGGTTGGTTTAAATTACCGTCATATCGAGTCCTGGCACCAGGGGCAAAGCTAGGATCGGCGATGCTGGGCTTGGCCTGCAAGCATTTGACGGCTTTGATGTATTCTTTCTTCTCGTTGGAAGAGAAGTGTTTCCTATCCGTGAGGAGTTACTTGTCAGCCGTCTACGGAGTAATCCAGGTTTAGTGAGAGAGGGGGAATAAAAAGTTGACCAGCTGCCAAGTGAGCAGTGTGAGGTTGTGATCGCAGAGCCTAAGGGGCTTTATAAGGAAAGTTTTAGTACTTACCAGTCGCGGCGAACTCTGGCATTGAACACATTGCATGTTGAACCCCGCTTTGTGTTGCTGTCGTCTGACTGAAGCGCACTCACAGCTTGGTCATTGAGGTCTAGTAGAGTCTCGATGTCGCTGCGCGCTGCCAATGGCGTAGCTAAGCTAAGAGGTAGGCCCAAGAGGGCAGGAAGGGCAATCTGAGCGAAGTGCATACTGTATCTTAACAGCTAATGGATCCTCTGAAGGCAATGGCTTGGATCGAAACAGAGGACGGCCCGTTGATTGAACCGCTGGGTCGACTAAGAGACAGCTTAGCACGGGCACCAGCTAGTCTACAGATCAGCAGGTAGAGATCAGAGAATGGGTTGCTTGGGCCAGAGAGAAAAGCTGGTGAGAAGGGGGTGGGCGTCGCAGCATACATGTAATATCTGCTTACTTACATGTGTATTATGTGCAGCCAAGCCCTTGCTTGGCCCCCCTCAAGAGCCGTGGGCCGTAGTGGGAACCGACGCGACTCGAAGTGGTGAGCAGCTTCGTTAGTCTATCCAGCATTTCCAGAAGATATTGTCGATAGCGTGTGTCCCGGTGTGGGCTAAGGAACTATCACAGTGGAACACGAGGGGTTCTGCATAGCGTACCACGGCATAAGGCTATAATACAGGCAATTCCGTGCAATCAGACGAACAGCTCGCCGAGACCTATGGCATGATGCCCGGATTCGAGATCAGCGCCGATAAACCCTACAGAGCGGACAGGGTCGCGTTAGGAGGCTATCGTCGAAGGCATGGACGAGTGTTGGTTTCCATGTGTATGCGTAGTCTGCTAGTGCCGGCTTTGTAGATCCGAATGGGTTTAGAGGGATAGGGCCCTTGAACGATGCGGCAACATGACAGTGGCGAACCTCGGACATTGGCCTACGCGTACGGTAATACACTCGAGCTGAGAAATGTGCGGGCGTGAGCCCTGAGCAGGCCCTGAGCCTTACTAGCCTGGAGGGAGCATTGTATGCTGAACTACCATAATATTGATAGGAAGTGTGAAAATGCCTCCAGTCTCTCGTCTCATATTGGCGTTCCAGATCCCTGGTTCTTCTCGCCCTGGTCCCTACCCCTCCTGACCTACATGCTTTCCCCCAGATGATGCCACCACCTCAGTAGGCTCCTCCTAACCTCCTATGGTAATTTCCAATGCAGATTGTGTAACGGCACGGTTCCGATTTGGCTCGACCAGGCCGGCGGACACGTGTGTAACCATGTTCGCGTAGTAGTGTAGTAATCGAGCGAGCCCATCGGATCGATCTGCAGAGATCCTCAACTCCACCTGTCTGCATTGACTCCCTACTGTATGAAGGATATTCTGGGGCTGCCGAGAAACGTACCTAGATAGGTCATGCTACAATGTCTCTAACCAGCTACAGCACAATTGTTTGTATATTGGTTAACGGATTCATGGTATATGAATGTGGAATATGGAGGTTACAGAACCATTACAGAGACAGACATGGAACTTGCCATCGGGGGATTCCATATGTAATCATCGCCAGGTTTTCTAGTGTAACCAGGGGTTCGAGTCAAACAAAGGCCCAGAACAGATACACTCCACGTCCGAGCACACGCGCAACGGGTGATTCCCCAAAAAGAGACACGGCGAGCAAGGTAGTAACGAGAGAGCCAAGCTGTTAGCATATCTCTGTATGCAGGTACACCAACAGTTAGAACGGTTGTATGCACGCTGTTCGGCCATATATGCGCTATTAATATTTCTCGAACAACGTTGTTCATTCGAAAAGCACGGGCCGAACTCTAGTACAGTTCCAGCGCCCACCAAGGCACCGGCCTCACGTTCCGTGTTGTCTACACTTAGTAGGTGATCAAGCAACTATGTACTGAACTGGCATAAGCACCGTTGATAGCTCGCGGTCGTGCAAAATACGCTACGGTTAGTGCAGGTTGAGCGACCGCCGGGAATGGGTTAAGCTTAGGATGTAGTGCAAAATGAAAACAGCCTGAGGCGGCGAAGGTGGTGTTCATGAACGACTATGTATAGACCTGCATTAGTCGAGGTGCACTACTTGCTAGTTTATTCCTATCATGTAAGAGGAAGGACCGTCTTCACAGTTGCATGTAAGAAGACCAAAGTCGAGGGGAGGCAGGGACTTCTTATTACACCACTTCGTATAGTGTACACGAGCTGCCCCCCTATGAGTGTGGCATATGGGTGTAGAGGCTATTACGCCGCAAACAGCGACCGGAAGACACACGAAACTGGCGAGAACCTCCGTTGGCCTAGCTGTCACGGGCGTGCATATGACTCATGATGTGGTATTTCGCTTGTGGCGCGCTTGTGGTAAGGACCGAGGTAACGCACGGTAACAGGCCTGGTAACGGCCAAAGGTGGATATGAATCGCTTGTACTAGACTAAAGCCCTGTAAAACGCCATCTTGCTTTTAGCTCGAAGCTGGCGGATTTAGGCTTGGTAGTAATGACGGAGCTACTTGAGGCCTGAGTTCGCTGGCCATTGTTCGTTAAAATAAAGTCATTTTGGCCCTCAGGCTCGAAATCTGTGCGGCACCATCCTACCATAGTTCTTCGCGTGAACCATCGTCTTCTCCTGCCGCTATTAGAAACTTGCTTTGATACTGACGTTGACAACTGCAAGCCGTACTTTATATCGTCATACCATATCTCTCCTCTCGCAATCTCTTCGTCGACGCATGGGTCACTGATCAGACACTACCCACCTCGACCTGACGCAGATCCCAATGCCGTCTGGAGATGCGACAACGGCGGACGCCCTTTCACCGGACGACAAATCTCTCGCATTACAATTGGGTGTCTTGACGGCAGTCCATATTTTGGCATTAACTGTCAGCGGGTTGCGAATATATAGCAGAGCGCGCTTAGCGAAGGCATTTGGTTGGGATGATGCGTTTATGGCTGGGGCAGTGGTATGTTTTGAAGACTGGACCTCTGTGCCAATAAAAACAAAGAGCTGACCATTCCTTGAATGCTTCCCTAGCTCTCTGCGTTCGTTTCGTGGATACTTTACATCTATCAATCGCAGCATGGCCTTGGGGTCCACAAGATTTTTATATCCACCGAAGACCTATGGAAGCTTGGCCTAACGCAATTCACCCAGACCGTCGTCAATCTACTTGGGCTCGGACTCTTGAAGATATCGCTCTGCTTCTCGCTTATTCGTCTTAGCAGAACCAAAGTGTATACGTGGATATTACGAGGGACAATAGGTAATGACGCGCTCCCCCAATATGCAATGCGGACCCGGTTATGGCTAACACAGCATAGCTTTCGTGACCATTTATACTATATTCGCCTGGTTGACGCTGTTCTTATACTGCAAGCCATTATCTGGTTTCTGGGATCTGACGTCGGGTGCTAAGTGCTACCCTCTCTGGCTCTTCGTTCGTTTCGGTCTTGCGAATACAGGTACGGGCTTGACTCCTAAGAACACGGACCCATGCTTACAATTTATAGGACTGAGCATTTTTACCGACATTCTCCTCGCGTCGCTACCTATCCCAGTTATCTGGCAGCTTCAATTGAAAACCAAGGTTCGGGTTTACCTAATCATTATGCTTGCACTGGGTTGGGGCGCTGTTGGAATTGGTGTTGTGAAGGCCATCTACCAGATCAACTACAGCCCCTTTGCCGATTCAACCTACGATTTCGGCGTCGGTATTGTAAATTGGGCATTGTAAGTTCGGTGTCGCGTGAATACCTTTTCAATCCGTAAAACCGCGTACGCTAACAGCTCATCTTTAAGCGTCCAATTGTGTGTCTCGATCATCGCGGCCTGTGCGCCGCAGCTAAAACAGATCCTAAGCCCTCTCCTCGGGCTTACAACCAACTATAAGAGCACACCATACGGAAACCCGTCGCACAATCTGAGGAACACGACAGGCCGCAGCGTTGGCGGACGATATATGAGGCAACAGAGCCAGGCCGACAAGACGGATGGGTTCGAGTTGGATGAACGACCTATCGTTAAATTGGAAAATTACGATGCTCGGGCTCATGCCGGTGATAGTGGTGAGTTCGACGCGCCAGTCGCATCGTCATCACAGAGAAGTGATAGCAATGAGACGATAACACGGATGGGAAGCCTAAACGGTCATGGTATGGGAATCATGAGGACCACTGAAGTTGTCGTAACCACAGCATAATGTGAAGGCAGCTTTTGGATTTGGGGATGAAGGCGTCCGGGGTTTGAAGGTTCAGTCTCGTGCTTGAGGATTGGGGGGAAAAAAGCAACTACCGCCTCAAAAGATATCCTTGCAGGAAAATCTGGGTAAGGACACAGCTTCTTTGCAACGTTCTTGTATATAATTGGGACAAAGCTGCTTCACGTTATTTTTAAACCATCACGAAGTGATCATCCATGAGGTGCAAGTCCACCAGCCACATATGCCATGCCACGACGCTGGCGCTTGGCAACAGGCAGCAGCATTTTCAGCCCTTTCCACGGGCTGTTCGAGGTAACCGTGCCACGCCCTACTGATATTAGCTCACGAGAACGCCCACCAACATAAGTTGGTGCTGCCCACCAATTGAACGACTTACGTAAGCCCATATGTAACGCAAATCACCCGGGATAAGTGAGTACGGCGTATTATGGTTGGTTGATGGACTGATTATTAAAAGGTAGGTTGGTAAAGTGGGTGGCCCGGAGGGCTGACTAACTACATGGTCCGTACGGCATACACCGTACGTACAGGTCCTTCCGTACCCCCTCCGGTATTATAACACCATACATTTTACATATAAAATGCAAAACTAGTCTTTTATTATTTATAAACTAACTAACGCATCTCCCACCCTAGTTGGCCACCTAATCGAGTTGGTCACTTTTCTCATCGGTACCCTGTAATAAGAAATTTACGTGTAAAGTACTCACCTCCTACTTTTAATAACTTTATCAGTTTTATAGCTATAAACTAATAATTAGTATATTGGAATTCTTTACTCTATTGCAAATTCGATAGTATTTTTTATAATTTTATAACTATTTTATTTGTCGAGATATAAAAACCACGTTAAAATAATCTTTATAAAAACTATTTTCAAAGATACAGAAGTTAAATACTTTTTTAAAAATAGAAAAAATAAGATTTGACAAGCTTATTTAACAAGGAATCTATATATACTAATTATTAGTTTATAGCTATAAAACTAGTAAAGTTATTAAAGGCAGAGGGTAAATACCCTGCAGGCAAATTTCTTATTACAAGATACTGTCAAGAAAAGGTGGCAATTTAATTAGGGTAGCAATTAAAATAAGCGATGCGTTATGTTGTTTTAGTTTTTATTATTAGTTTAATTTATATATATAACTAATTATTTAATTATTAAATAATACATCTTTTAATTAACTAGTTTATCTAATTAACTAAATCACTTTTTATATACTTTATATATATATTTAAAAATAAGTTAACAACCAGTTATATAATTAATATTAGCTATTTAGAATTTAATTTATTAGATATTTTTATATTATTTTAATAAGTTTGCGTATTATAACTAGGCTTACTGCAAACTTTATAGCGCCTGGCGTAAGTCTGTTAAGAAATCGCTAATCCCGCGGTCGTAAGACGGGCCTAATAAGAAGGAACCACCCCGCGTCTCGGCCACGATTATACTTTTCCGAGTTATATAATTTCCTGTGATAAAGGATATAGATTTATAAATTTTTAAATCTAAAATACGTTAGTATTTTGAAATAATTTTATTTATTAGTATTTC
>NPFG01000292.1:0-50418 GCA_002288965.1 Xylaria sp. MSU_SB201401
CTATAAAAAAAGTATTTATCTTAAAATTAATAAAAAACAAGCTTATTAAAAAAATTTATAAAAATAAGTAAGTAGAATATTAAAAAGTATTATAACTTTTTAAAAGTAAAACAAATAGTTAAAAAAGTAATTAACAACTATAAAATATATTACAAAATAAAGACTTTATAATATAAGCTATATAAGCTATTATAATTAATAACTATACTAAATAGAGCATAAAAGGTTATTATATTTAATTTTATTATCAAATTACTAAAATCAAAAAAACTAATAATAAAAGTAAAATACAATTTAATACTTATCATTATAAATAAACTTATAAAATATAAGTGTTTTATATTATATATAAAAACAAATTTAATAAAAAACCTTACTTATATAATTATATAATATATTTTTAATAGATATAGGATTTTAAAATAAATTATTACTAATAAAGCAAAAATAATAGCCTTTAAATACTAGTAATCTCTAATAAAAGTATTAAAAGTACAATATTCGATATCTACAGCTTATTATCCTCAGACAAATAGCCAGACTAAACAACTTAATTAGACTTTAAAGTAATACCTCTATAGTTATCTTAACAAAAAACAAAATAACTAGGTTAAACTCTTACCAATAGCGGAATATACTTATAATAGTTTAAAAAACGAAGTTAATAAAAATATTACTATTTAAAGCAAATTACAGATTCAACCCTAAAAAGCAAAACAAGATTTAAAGAATTACAGCACCAAAAGCAAAAGTACAAGCAAAAAAACTTCTAAGCCTATAGCACAAGCTAAAAAATAAATTACTATTTATCTAAAAACAAATAAAAAGCTACTTTAATAAAAACAAATTATTAAAGCTAATTATAAAAAAGGGGAATAAAGTATATCTTTTAAAACAAAATATTAAAATAAAACAACTAAATAACAAGCTAGACTTTAAATAAATAAGGCTATTTAAAATTAAAAAAGTTATTTTAAAATTAAATTATCAACTATTTCTACCCAAAGAAATATAAATACACCTAGTATTCTATATTTTATTACTCAAATTAACACTTAAAAACGCTATACTCGAAACCAGACTTAAAGCAAAACTAGACTTTAATAAATATAAAGTAAAAAAAATACTAAATTTACATCAGCAAAAAAAAACGTTTAAATACCTAGTAAAGTAAAAAGGTTACTTATACACAGAAAATACATAAGAACCTAAAAAGCACTTATAAAACGCTGCAAAACTCTTTAAAAAATTCTATTAGCAGCACCCAAATCGACATCGCTAAGAGGGCAGGGTCAATCTCAAAAAAAGAATCAAAAGCGCCCTAGTTAACGCCTAAAAGAACTATAGCAAAAGATAGTTTAATTTGCTCTTCCTCTAAACGACACTACTCCTCGTCTAAACGCTTTTATTCCTCTAGTTTTTCTAAACTATAGAAATTTCGCTATGCTATTTTAACTCCCTTAAAGCAAAAAAGCTCAGTTTAACAATCTAAACGCATTATTTAACCAAAAAGCTTTTAAAGTTATTAAAAAACTAAGTATTTCTCCTTACTAAGCCGTTAATACTCAGCTATAATATATTTAAGCAAATTAATAAAAATATAATTCCCATCGCAATTAAAAAGATTAGCATCGTTATAGTTTTTATAACAAATAACGCTATCTAACATTTTACAAAAAAGACCTTTTTTAAAACAGCGAAAACAAGGCATAACTTTAAAGCTAAAGACCTTAATTGCATTAAACATATAATAACAACAGTTAATAAAAGACAATAAAAGCAGTTTAGCAATTTAACCTGCTATAATCACAAAACAGTTAGTACCAAAAGAAAAAAGTATCACTAAAACAAAAGGAAACACACCTATATTTATTAAAAACAATAAACCTAGGAAAAAAGGGGATAATATTACAAACCAACAGTCAAAGACCTATTAAAAAGACTAAATAGCTAAAAGAGTGCCTAATAAGGGGTAAAAGGTCAAAGACTAAAGACCAGGAGGTATAAACTAGCTAGATAAAAGATCATATAACAAAAGGGAGCTTTATCATATAATAGAACAAAAAGCTCTCTAACGCAATAGAGTAAAATGCTTTATTAGCTTTTAAAGTAGACAGAGTATAAAAAGCTTTATAACGCAATAGAATAAAAAAGCTTTATTAGCTTTTAAAATAAGTAAAGCTTATAAAAAATATAAAAAAAGACAATCTTTATAAAAAAAAGGGTTTCCTATATATAGTTAACTTAGTCTATCTTTACTTTACTATTTAATTTAAATCTATACCAACTTCTTAAAATAAAAGGGCAACTTTAACAATTACTTAATAACTCAGCAATTATATAGCTTATATATTTACTCGCTTTATAAGCAAAAAATATAACAAAAAGGCCTCTTATTTTATAAACCCTAATTAGTAAGTCTACCTGTTAGCTATATGCTAACCAGTATAATAACCCCGATTAAAGATCGTTACATATTATTATATAAATTATATAAGAGTTTATATTATAATTAGACTTTTTTTTTATTTACTATTATATTAAATAATAACTAATTATATAAAGGCTACTAAAAGCAGATATATAAAAATGCTAAAGCCTTTAGAGAATAACCTTTAATCCCTTTTATAAACCCTTTATATAAGTTTATAAAAAAAAGATTACTTAGTTTATCGGCATTTTTTTAGCTGCTATATAAAAGACAATTAAACCTTATACGTATAATAATACCCTTTGCAATCCCTATATAGCAACCTAAAAAAAAAAAATATATAAGCTATATATTTATATATTAAGTATAGCTAAAGCTTATATAAACTAAAAGACTTTTTAAAGGTATTAGTAAAAGACTTTAAATTAGCTAACGCATCTCCCATCTAAGTTAGCCACCCAATCTAATTGGCCACATTCTCAGACCTTTATATATACATTTGTAAATAATTTAATAACAACACGTATAATTAATTTAAACTAATTAAAATCTAATTCGCTAAACGTTTTTACATTATTTTAACAAGTTTGCGTATTATAGCTAGGTTTACTGCAAGCCCTATAGCGTTAGGCACATATCTCCTTTTTTCTTATATAATAACCATTTTAACAGTTTTTACAATTTTCTTACTTAACTATATCCCTAAAAGCCTGCAAACCTTTTACCTTTTATATAATAAAAGATCCTCTATCCTATAATTAAGTTCTTTTTATATAGCGACATTAGCTAAGCTAGTAATTTACTTTATAAAAGATTATAAGCTCCCCTTTTACTAACGCAAAATAATATATAAAATTAGTTATACTACGTATAATTTAGCTTATACCTTTGATAATAGCTATTAAAAAGCTATTCTAATATTATATAACCTTTAATTTAATATATTAGGATAGGGATTAGGCTTTAGTTAGGTTAATTAAGGTTACAAATTGCTAGCAGGCAAATAAAATTAAAAATAAAAGCTCGATTTAAAAAGTAATTAGACAATAATCTAGCTAGTTAATAACATATTCTAAGTTATATAGCCTTAATCCTACTCCTTTAAAACCCCTTTGTATATTATCTAAAGTTATAAACTTAGAAAACATGTAAAAAAATGCGCTAAGAAAATCTTCTTTTCTAATATAGATAATATACGCCTGCATTAAATACTCAATTTATTTGCCATACAACTATTTTAAAAGACTAAAACACCTAATATCTAAAGGCTAAAGCCTATAAAAGGAATAAAAAAGCATATAAAAGGTAATAATATTATTTTCTTTATAATAAAACTTAAATTTATATAAATAATAGCTTTTATACCTATTAAAAATAAGTAGATAATAAACTCTCTTTATATAACTCTTTATATATAAATTAAAATATTTAATCTAATTTACACCTTGCTTATTTATTATCTAGCTGTTTTTTATAATCCTAACCCTCTAATCGCTAAGTAAATTAGTATTTTTATATTAAAGTAATAAATAGTTTTACTTTGCTAAAATAATATAAGGTAAGATAATATAGCTATATAACAAAACAGCCTAAATAACTATAAACCAATCTATATTACCTAGTTATACGGCTCTTAGTTTTTATATACGTTTAGATATAGTTATAATAAAGTCAGCTATAATCTTACCTATTATAAATCCCATTTCATCAAAGTTATAAATATCATCTTTATAAATGCCTTTATCTTAAATTATTTTTTATATAACGTTATCTATAAGTCGATGTCGCACTATAAGTTGATATCGCACTTTTTACTAACCTCTTACCTTTCTACTTTACTTATATATTTTTTTATAATAACATAATAGTTTAAAAATCTAAAGAAGCCAATCTGCAGCTAGCTATCAAAGCTAGAGAATATAATCCCTAGTTTTTTTTTTATAAGCTTGCTTATATTTATAATGTCTACGACTGTATATTAAAGCGAAAAATTAAAGGTAGCAAGCTTACATATATTATAAATATTCTAAAGCGAAAATTAATAATATCTAAAAAGGAAACTATTACTAAATATATTTTTAAGCTAGATATACGAGTGTTTCTGCCCTAGCTTTATTATATTAAAGAAATAGCTAATATTCTTTAATGTAAATATAATATATTAAAGGTTAGGACTAATTAGACGATAAACTTTATATAATAATAATCTAATTTCTAAACGTATTATAACTGCTAAATTGATTATTAATAAGCTTTTAACAAAGATTTTAAAAGTTATTGCAAATAGTTTAAGTTTATAAAGCTTATAATTAAAAAATATAGTATATAAGTAAAAAATATCTATAATTTTAACAAGATAGAGTTTTTAATAGGCAAAATAACTACCGGAATAGTTATTATAAGCTTTAAAAGATATAGGCAATTTAAATAGGCTAAGCCTAGAAATAGAGAATAAGTTACTATAAACTAGGCTATTAATTCTTAAAATTAGGCGGTGCTATTATATATTATCTTTTTAGGCAAGGTTTATCTCGCGTTATAGTATTACGACACTATATTACTATACGACTAGGTTATAGATCTTTTAGATAATAGCTAGACTAATAATAAAATAGGCATTAGATAAGCAAAATATTTTAATAATTATACTTGGGCTTATATAAAGGGTAGTTATTGCTTTTTAATCCTTAATAGTTATAAAAGCTACTATTTAATAAAATTTAAAGAATACTGCTAGTTTAATAATATTATTACATTTTATATACCTGCCTACTTATTATATAAGCTTTAGCCTTTTAATTTAGTCCTTTTTAATATGCTAAAATAATAATATAGTAAATATATTAAGGGTTTAATACAGTACTATTAAACCTATATTAAGAAGTAAGACTTTTTTATAGGCTTTTTATATATATTTACATATATATTTATAAAATAAAACATTTAATTAGGGTTTAAAGCAGCTAAAATTGTGCTTTTAAATGTAAATAAGGTTATATTTGTATTAGATATTTAAAAAATAGCAAAAATATTATTCCTAAACTTTAAGCTCTTAAGTTAAACTTAGATTTTAAGGATGCCTATTATTATCTTAAAAACTAAATAGTAATTAACTTTTATTAAAACTAAAGTTAAAAATCATTTTTTAAGCTTTTTAATTAAGATTTTAAATTTTATCAATTTAATTATAAAGGCAATATAGGGATTAATATATTAAAATGCTTTATTATATTAAAAGAATAAAGAGCTTTGCAAGATTAATTATGTTTTAAATAAGTGTTGCAGAACTAAAAATAAGTAATTATAAGATAAAGGACCTTTTATAATATATAATACTTAAGTTTTATAAAAATCTAGGGAAGATAGGGTAGTTAAATTAGGTAATAAAGCTAAGAGTAGTTATCTAGCAAAGAGGGTATAAATAGGTTAAAAGCGCTATAGCATTTGTAGCAAACCTAGATATAATATGTAAACTTATTAGGCAGATGTAGAGACCTCTAGTAAAGACGATTCTAATTAATTTAATTGATTTACATATATTATAGTTAAGTTATTTAAGTTGGCGTATAAAAGGTGCAAAAAAGTATAATATCGACTTATGGTGCAATATTAACTTGTAAATAACATTAAATATAAACTAAATATAATATTTAATTAGATTCTCGTTTAATACTTTCTAGTAATTAATTCTTTAATTAAAACACATTTAAAGCTTTAATTATCTTTATATAAAGTTAGATATCTAGTTCTTTTCTATAGGGCGTTCCTCGCAGAATTCTAGCAGTCGATTAGCTATATTTTTAACAGTAAAATATCGGGGTAAAAACAATCGCTTGACTAAGTTAATAATATATTATATAATCAAATTCTCTTTAGATTTAGTTAATCTAGCAGTTATAAAAGGTATTTCGTCTTTTAGTTTTAAACTGTTCTTTCGATTAATAAGGGTCGTATAAAAAACATTATAGATCTTTGCAGCTCGTCTAAAAAATAAAAAAGGGTTATTTTACCGAGCTTAAAAAGCTAGCTATAAATCAGCTTCGGTCTAAAACTTAGCTATTATTATTAGTTGAGAAAGAAGAGAAAGAAAATGTCGCGTACAAAAATTATAAAATATGGCCAATTAGATTAGGTGGCCAACTTGGGTGGGAGATGCGTTAGTAGTTTTTTATACAACTTTTTAAAATGGCTAGAAATATTATATAATACTAGTCTTTTATAATTTAGAGATATTAATATTAGTTAATAAATAACTATACCTTATTATATAGCAGGTTATATAGTTTATTTATAAAGTTTTTTTTCTTTTTTTTAGGTTTTTTAAAAGGCTGTATATTTTTCTAGCGTAATTGGTCCGTTTTATATATTCTTTATTAGGGGTAGGTCTAGCACTATATTATATAATAAAGGTTTAGGTATTATCTAAATATAGCCTTAAAAGGCTAGCGTTATAAGAGGCTAATAGGGAATTATATATTTATACGTTAGCTAGAAGTTTAATTAATGCCCTAGTTTATCTATATGTTATTAGATAGGTTGTAGTGTATTTTGCACTTTAATTAATAGTTATATATAGCTTTAAGCGTTTAAGGTCTTTATTATATAGAGGTAGACGTTTTAGGAAATGTCTAATTACAGAGTTTCTGTTTATATATTACTCCTAGTTATTAAAGTGCGGTTTATATATTCTTTAAATTGTTAAAATAATATAAAAGAAGCTAATAGCTCTCGTATAATTAGTTAACATATTTTTTAAAGTGTTAGGTTATTAAAAATATAGTCCCCTTATAAGATTTATATAAGCTTTTAGGGGATATTACTACCTAAATTTACTTATACGCCTTTAGTCTTAAAGAGTTTAAAGAAATTTGCTTATATAGTTTAATAGATTTTATTAAAATAAGTCTTATCTTATCCCTTAAAGTCTTTAGCATATGCCTTTTAAAACTTTTATATAGTCTTTTAAAAGTATTAATAGTTAAAAAAGTAAAAAGCAAGGTATATATTTAGTTTAATTAGAATTACGCAAATTAGATTAATCTTTTAGCCCTAAATCTCGAGGTTAATTTAAAATAGAATTATTTGTGCGCTTATTTATAAGTCTTTAGCAATATCTTTATATATAAAGTTAACCGTTGCCGGCTTAGTAGTTAGTTGTCTACCTTTTTTAGACATAGTTAATTTAGCAGAATTATATAGCGAGTCTATTTCTAGGTCTAGATTCCTTAGTAATATTGTCTAGCTATTATATAACAGGTAGACAAGTATAATTACATACTATCTCTTTTAATTAAAGCTTTAAGCTTTTATAACGTGTTAAAAGGAAAATACTTGCGCGTTAATAGACTTAATCTTCTTTTTTCTTTTAAGTCATATATACTTACCTTAGCTAGTTACAGGGAGTAAGCCTAACTACATACAGCAAAGAGAAATAAAGTACGATACAAAGGCTTAATTTTTCTACAACATATTAGAAGGAGATATATTAAGTACAACTCTATTTTTACTCTTACTAATCTATAATCCTTTACAAAACAGGTTAAAAGTGTAAAAACAACCACTAATTAGTATTAAATAAACTCTGTACAATATCGTATATAATACAGGTATAGGAGAAAATATAGTCTATTTGTGCTATATTCGATCTATTGTATTCTGTTCTGTCTTTCGTATAAAGCAGAGTTCTCGCCTACGGTAAAAACTCTTATTATATACATACTAAGCAATAAGGAAGAGATTACCTTCGCACGTAGAGATAAGTTTACACATAGTATGTATAACGTTACAACTGATGCCAATAGTTCTAATAGTAGGATCTTTATAAAGGATTTAGCTATAGTTGATTTAATGGTTTAAATACGTTTAGAGGGCTAGTATATAGTTTATAAAGCGCGTTATCTAGCACTTTCCGACTAGTTAGCTACCCTGCTTAGCTAATAGTTGGTTAGCTATATCTTAAATATAATATACCTAGGAGAAAAACGCTTTTAAATCTAGGTAAATTATAAACTATATAATCGCTTACTTTTTAAAGTCGGTTAATTTCGACTTTATATCTTTATTATTATGCTAGGGCGTAATACTAGCAATTTTGCAGCAGAGGGTCTTATTAGGAACGCTATATATTTTTATAAGCTTATAAATAGAGATATAAGGGTTGCATTTAAAAGCGCTAGTAGTAGTTAGTAACTTAGCTTTTTTTAACGCGTAGTTTATTATTATAGGTAGAAAAAATAAAGTTTAAATAATAGGAGGTGGGAAAACTTAAGACTCTTATCACTTAATGATATTTATTATTTAATAATGAAACACGTTAAGTTAATAGTTTAAATTTTCAAATTATATGTTAATAGCTATAATATTGGCAAAGTTATTAAGATTTTTAAATATAGATTTTATATAGGAAATCAGGGTGACTAACTCAATTAAGTGGCCAGGTCAATTAAGAGATGCGTTAATGCGATTATTTAGCATATACTGATTTTAAAATTAATAAAAAAAAAACCTATTAGAATCCTTAAAGAAAGGGCTACAGATTGGTACCTCATACGTGCTTATAAGTATTATAGTTATAAAGTTATTTAAAGATTAAGAAATCCAATGGGTAGCTGCGTCTCGGGCGCAGGTGGGCCCCCATCTTTGAGCTCTCGCTGTCAACTCGCTACAACCCGAACAAGTCTCTACCTGCCTACTTCCTATCAGTCGCATCCTACTCGCCTGCGCATCTTCATTCTTTTCGCCACTCATCTTACATCCCTTTCTCTGTTAATTGATTACATCTCTTGGCGCCTATTCCTCATACCTCAGCAAACGAACGAGACCGAAGCGCGCGTGCTTTTCGTACACAACACTCGGCCAAGCACAAGAAGACGCTGTTCCGCCATGTCATGTAACCGTTATATCCTGCATCTAAGTCGGTAGCGAGGCTTTCAACATTTGCTTGCTTCGATACTGCGCCCAAGACGATGCAGCCATCACGACCACAACAGCGCGCCCCCGGTAGCTTCTCCCCTCTTGTCCCCGGTTCCGTTAGCGGCAATCCATCATCCACTTCCGACCTCGCTGGTTCCTCCAACGCTGCCGCTGCCGCCAATGCTGCCGCCAACATACCCACTCGACCCATGATCCGGAAGATCGACACCTCCTCAACCGAAGAAGTCGTCACCCTGCCCAAGACGAGAACACCACAGACCCCCGTCACCCTCACGAGTCCATTCTTCCCCAACTCGCCTGGCCGAGGAAGCCCCCAGAACTTCTCTCGTCCCAACCGATCCGCCAACGATGGCTCGAGCATAAGAAACGCTTCTCCCTTGACCCTCCCTCCCGCGCGTGCCGGCCACGTGAGGAAGCATTCGCAGACCGCCGGTTTGTTTGAGCCCAACATGCCATCTACGAGCATATCCAACTTGCCCCAGGTGGGTGCGCCCCAGTCGTCCGCGTCCTCGGCCACGCTCGCTGCCCAAGCCGCCATGCAACACGCAAGCAGCAGCAGCAACAGTCACAGCCACAGATACAGACACAACAGCACAGTCGCCATCGCTCACAAACAGTGCCATTTCCCGGAAGTGAGACCCATGATCCTTCCAAGAGAGCTCCGCCCAAGCCTGCCGCTGGACCACGGAGCCCTCCCATGCTCAGCTTGACTGAAGCTAGCGCACCGCGCGAGACTGGTTTCGGTAGCCAAGGCTATCACAACGGTCTGCTAGGCAACATGGCTGCTACCACGGCAGCCAATGCGGCCTTTCCCAGGACTTCGTCCTCCCAGTCCACTTCGCCGGTGCCACCCCTTCAAGAGCCTTCTATGCCCCCGCCTGAGAAGCCTGCGAAGGCCGAGAAGTCCAAGGTCAAGCTATTTTCTCGCCCCAAGAAGATTGATACGAAGAGCGAGTCAAAGGAACGGCCCATACCTAGTCCTGGCAAGATGCTCGCTTCTCTCCAGCGAGGCAACTTTAGTACTACGAGCTTAGCTGATTCTCAGTCTTTCTACAACATGGCCAATTCATCCTCGGCTACCATCCGCGCCACGGATTCACCCATAGAGCGCGAAGGGAAGGAGAAAGACAAGGAAAAGAAGCATCATCATTTCCTTTCTCGTCAGAAGCACAAGCTGACGAATAAAGACGATCACAACCTGCCGCTATCATCCGCCGCGAGCAACTCCCGTCCCGTGGATCCTAGCGCGCCCTCGAGCTTGTACAACTTCAACCCGCCTCTGAGTCCTGGCCCTAATAGCGCCTTGGGGAAAAGCGTTAGTGGTCTCGACTTGCGCCACGGTGGCCGAGCACTACGCGAGAAGAGGAAAGAAGAGAAGCTCGGCGATATTATGCGCCATGACAACGACTCGACTTTCGCTTTGGGGACGGAGTGGACTGGCCCCGGCAGTCTCGGATCAACAGCGAACACGGGCTCATATATGCATGAACCTATAGATGCGACCAAATACGGCTTGAATAGTCTATCTTTTGATGACGCCTGGCCGTACCTGAAAGCAAAGCTCCTTGTTATCTTTGAAGGCGAAGATTTGCGTCTACCGGTCGAGGATCTCAACCGAGTTGTCTCGTTACATATACAGTATTGCATCCAGCGACGCTCGGCACTCATCATGATCGAGGACTTGCGAGACTTGCTGACGACGGGGTTTGCCTCTCTCGACCACACGCTACGTAGAACCCCAGAAGAGCAAGTCATTCCTGCACTCGTTGAGCTATGGGTGATTACATTTACAAACATCCTTCCTTATCTACAAGCCGTCTTCTTGCCGCTGGACCTTGAATTTTCAGGGGCTGGATCGCTTCTCTCTGCTGAGCAGGCACGCGAGTTTTGGAGTGGCGTGATAGCTAGCTATTCTGCATCAAGCACGCCTAGTGCTAATAACTTGCAAGTTTCTCCCGCCAGCAATATGCTTGACGTGCGGCAAATGGTACTTGCAGCCTACCGCGATATTCTGATCTTGCCACGCTACGATAAATTGAAGGCTATCTTCTCTCGACTTTCACTCGAGCACTTACCATACTCTCTCGCCTCGCTCGCTCTAGCATCACCACCTATGGTAAGCGACAGCATGGCCTCCCTATCGACATCGCCATCCGATGGGGGCTTTGCAGGAATGCGCCCAGGCACGGCCATGTCGCTCGACCCAAGCGTAGCCAGTTACAACTCTACCACGACGACGGTATTCGGCAACGACTCGAACCCATCGAGAAGTCGTGCTATCAGTAATGTCTCATATGGCAGTGGTGTATCAGATCCAGCGTCGGCGAGTGGCGGGTCGCTTCTTCGGCCGTTCACACCACAGACACGAGACGGTATGCTGGGTAGTGTACGTGAACAGAATGTCGAAGACAGCAAACAAGTAACGGAGATGGTCGGCCGGCTTTTACAGTGCATGAGCGTGCTCGCGAGCATCGGCTCGGGGATGGGAGGAGGGTTTTCGATCGGGGCCGGCGCCACGGATGAACCTAGTAAGATGGTCTCCGAGCTGGGCAGGCTCCTCAAGTTGAACTGGTTGGGCCGAGGCCGGACGGGCAGGAATAGGAGAGGCATGGTTGGCGGACGGGTCAAAAGACCGGATAATAGATCGAATAGTAATATCCTCCGCGGGGGGGTGCGGGAAGGTGTTGGTGTAACGGGGTAATGAGTAACGGGGATGAATGTGGAAATGCGGAAATGTAAAAATGCTGAAGTGGTGTAAGAGGAGTAAAGGGAGCAAAGGGAGTAAAGGGGCAATGATACCTGAGCACGCTGGGCTCTAAATAGGAATGTGTTGTGTTTCTCTGTTTGAACTAGATCGCGGGACGATTGAGAGATAGTATATTGCTGTGTTGCCATGTTGCTATGATGAGGTTGTTGGGATGGGATGAAGGCTACTGAGTATAATTAGCCTGTGCGATTCTAGATTCACGTCTTACGAAGTCGTCGATGTTGAGAGCATATACTATGATGGGATGAAAGAAAGGGGTTGCGTAGCAGATCTACCTGCTAGTAACCCAACAGACAAATAGAAAGCCTTGGCTGGCGAGATTGAGAGACACCTACCTGCAGCTAACCACTGTCGTTACCCACAGGTGTTGGTCATGTATACGGCTCCGTTTCTCCCCCTTACATCTGGGTATTAGACAGCCTGCATGTGATTATGTAGGTTCCATTTGCTCCGATTCCGAAGTGTCCGTACCGTACCCGCTAGGACAGACTATTGGTCCCCCGCTCGGATTCCGACCTCCATATGTAAAACGTTGTCTAGCAACTGTCTTGGCTCCGATACTATAGTGGAATTCTGAAGAGCCTTGGGGGCATATCAACCCATCTTCTCTTTTCTTCTTCTTTTCTCTTCAACTTCTATGGGCTAAAAGTCTTGAGTCTAACTCGGAACCTGCGGAACCCGTGAATTAAAGGCTCGAGAAGAAAACGAAACGAGATTATCGCACCCAAGGATCTGGCTATTGGAGATTGAGAGGTTCGTGTACGACCTAGGCGCCCAGGATACAATTACCAACGACCCCTCTATCAGCGACCTTTGTTTCTTCATACAGCTTCTTTCTAGCTTCTTTCCTCCCCCTTTCACTTAGAATACTCAATAACTGCAAACGCATACAACGTACAAAGCAGCTCGGATATAAAAGGAAAGACAATAGAATTGAGATACGGGTGATTTGGCGTCCGTTTTTGAACTGCACTACATTACACTACACTGCGCTGTTGGGGAGACGTTGTTCTGGAATTGTGTCGCTTGATTGAAGCTCTTCGATTCTGTCCGTCTCACCTCCTAGTCGGACACACTCAACTACGCTCGCCCACCTACTAACACGCCGCAGAGCGCCTGCTGCCTCCGCCTACTCAGTATCTGTTGAGGCACATACTATCAACCTACAGCCCATACTTACCAACCTACATATATACATATTTACACACCAAAGGCTGTCAAGATGCCGTCCTCCGACAAACTAACCGCAGCCCAAGTCATCAAGGCGCTGAACTTAACGCCTCATCCGGAAAAGGGGTTCTACATCGAGACATTCCGGGACACCCACGGCATCCCTACTCCTACCGCTATTCCTCCTACTCCTACTACTACCACCACCACCTCAGAAGATGAAAGCAGCAGCAATACCACCGCCACTACTCCCACTACCGCTACTACTACTACTACAAAGCCAGATCGCCCCGCCAGCACATGCATCTACTACCTCCTAGAAGGCGAATCCGGACTCTCGCACTGGCACCGCGTTCTCGACGCCGTCGAGGTCTGGCACCACTACGCCGGCGCCCCGCTCCAACTCAGCCTCTCATGGGACGACGGCAAGCCCGTGCGAGATGTTATTCTCGGAAAAGATTTATTGCACGGGGAACGGCCACAGGCCGTTGTACAGCGCGGCGAGTGGCAACATGCTAGGAGCTTGGGGGATTGGACGTTGGTCGGGTGTAGTGTTGCGCCTGCTTTCGTGTTTGAGAGCTTTGAGATGGCGCCTGAGGGGTGGGAGCCTAGGGGCGCGGTTAGGGAGGGGGAGAAGGAGAAGAAGGTACGTGATTATTTTGTTGTGTTTTGGAAGAGGGTGTTTTTCGTTGTTGTTGTTTGGGGGTTGCAGATTCTTGCTTCTGGGGAGGCGGGTACGGGTGCGAAGGGAGGTGATTCTTCCTCGTCTTCGTCCTCACCCTCGTCGCAGGGGCATACGGAACTTCTGAAGTTTCATATCTGATGAGAGAGAAGCTTGTGTGTTTTTTGTGTGTGTTTCGGTTACTGACTAACGGATTACAGTGAGCGAACGAACGAGCCAGGCTGCCTTGTTCAACTACTGAGTGCGCGAGCTGTTTCCTCTGGGAAGTATTGCTATACTTGTTTCTCTGTTTGAGATGTTTGGAATTTGCTGGTTCAATAAACTTCGGATCGAATCTATACTACCATCTATCTACGTTTCGGCTGCTGTTAGCTATCTACCTGCTTTATGCTACCATCTATTTCTGCCATGCAACAACAACTATTTTGCTCTCAAAAACCTCCATAGCGACGCCTTATTAGAGAATTCAAACTTACCTAGACTACACGCTTATTTGAGCCAAGGTTATTTCCGTAAAAGCAAATAACATACTTTATTAGTTGACTCCGTGTATTTTGGACATGCATGTAGTTCTCCCAAGTAGATACCTACGCAGATACATCATCTGAGCTTATCGGGGTTGACTCATCAGCCATGGTATGAGGGTGAACAATGGACTACCTACACGGTAGCTCACAGGCATATGGATATAGTATTACGTGACAGCTGTTTTTACTGGGATGGATGTAAGAGTAAAGGGAAAAAGGAGGAGGGAAAAAATGATTGAAAAAAAAGAAATCCACCAAGCAAGCGCAAAAGAAAAATCTCCTCCAGGCGATTAACTCCGCATCGGGGAATTGAACCCCGGGCTTCGCGGTGAAAACGCGATATGTTAACCCCTACACTAATGCGGATTAGTTATTGGACTAGGGTGTTGTTACAATTTATATTGATGCCAATGCATGTCAATTTGTACAGCCTCCACGGCAGCCAGGCATCTCTGTAGGTGAAAGGAGACCACCCGCTGAGTCGGGGCTAAAATTGCAGTGAAATATGATACATACCCATAGGGAGTCTACTAGATAGTTGCCTAAGGCTTCCACATACCCCTCCGTAGACTACCTACCTACATAGTTGGATCGTAGCTTGCGTAGCCGCTTGAAGGCGTTACTAGGTATGTAGGTAGCATGTATCAAAGATAGCAGTTGGATTATGCTAGGTTAGCGTAAAGAGCGCTTGAATACTCTCTTGTACGGGGATATTGTGCACCCAATAGTGACAGTTCTTAAGGACGCACTTTTAGAGGCTATATAGATTTACAAGGGAGATAGCAGCAAATACACCAAATAGATGTCGTTTCATGTACCACGTGGCGAACAGTATGATATTCATGGTCTGGGACTACGCTTCTGCACGGGATGCCATGGCGACGGAGAACCCGACTGTCACCGCTCATTTTAGATCAATTTTTGATATTTTCATTGTATTTTCAACTGCCAGAATGCTATAGCTATGAATCTAATACTAACGACCGAAGACATAAAATACCTTGAGCACATGTGCTACCATATCACCAAGCTGGCCAGCTCCCTCATACCAAAGACAAGTCTATCTATCTAGCGGTCGAAGAAAAAAATCTGCAAGAGGTTCTTAGGTTAGCGGAAATCCAAACCCAGTAGAGTAAACGATTCTCGCGTAGCAGGGGACCTCTAGTCCATATGATTGATCGATTGATCGATTGCTTGATCGCTTGCTTGTTTGATGTATGTTGTACACGTGTCGCGCGCAAAGGCGACCACATGATCATACAGGCAAGACAAGACAAGACAACAAACAACAAATATCATATGGAGTCAGACAAAGTATACTGGCAAGTAACAGGCGTGCTTTGAACACGGGCCCGAACAGTCGAAACTTCTTCATGGTCGATTCGGTTGGGAAAAGAAGACAATTTGTTTGGATGTCATCCTGATAGAGGTGGAGGTGATGGGAAGGAAGGAAAAGTGTGAGACTCACCATTTAGGAATCACCTACGGCGTATGCGGATAGCGGTGTGGAATATCAAGTATACCTGCTCAGAACAATAACTCTATGCGCACACAATGCGCGCGAGTATTGCTTGGGGGCATGTTGCTGAAAGCTTTGTTGAGCGTGCTTCTTGTCAGGATTTGTATGAGGGAGGCAGGCAGTTTGGTCGGAATTTATAAAGAAAAATTAGTTGGGCGACGCAGAGCCTCTTGCCTCGGAGGAAAAATTTCAGTGGGGGCCAATTTGGCGATCGGATAAACTGTGGATCCTCTCCCCCTCTCTTTCTCTGCAGTGCAGTGTAACTGCCGTGGGGACCTGTGTAGGTTGCTACCTAGAGTGGTATCTACAATGGCATCTGATTAGGTAGCATGAGCTGAGCTGAGCTGAGCTGGGCACGACCCTTCGGAAATCATGCTATGTTGAATTTATTTCCGAATATTTCTCCAGATATTTTTTGTGCGCGTGATACAGATATCTTACCTGTGCATGCTAACGACGATACGCAGCTGTCATCACTGCGAACGGTCGCCCTGAGTTGGGTTCATCGTGTTATATGTATAGCTTCCCGAGAAAGATATCAGATGATGGTGGATATTATATGCGCTAGCTTAAGTAGAGATAGGTGGCGTTACTCATCGTATCATAACAAGCGACCCGACAGTTTGGGTGCGAGGTAGGAATCCCCGAGCTTTGACGTATTATATCCGCTACTCATCTAATAGACAGCGGCAATATGCTGCGTCGAGATCTCTGTAAATGGAAATGAGTAACGATGATGAGGCTGGTTTCTCGCAAGTGAATGCATCCTGTCGCAGCTTAATTGAACCGAAGGAAGCAATACATCCTTCAACTTCTTAACGGGTTTCATCACGGGGGGCTGACTGGAAGACATTCATGCCTTGGTTCTTAAAATCACTAGAACCTAACCATGGCTCAGTCAGCTTGATATATTGCCTACGGAAATTCGAAGGGAATAAACTTCTCACGCAGCTGAATAGAGGGTATGGGTGTAGATTGATTCCACTTCGCAAGACTTTCTGCAACAGGTACCAAGGCTGACATCAGAATTTCTACGCACAGAATATTACATAAACCATCATACCTTGAATCGGTATTAAAAAAAAAGGTGCAAGAATCCATAAACTTGCTCGCTTGGTCGAGCGCGATGAATTGCCGGAACCGCCTGAGTAATTGCATTTCTTTCTCATGCTGTCCGGGCTACTCCTTTCCAAGATATTCTTTAGAGATCATCCAATTCCGTGATAATAACCTACCTCCTCAACACATAAAAAGAAAAAAATATCAACTCCGAAGTGCTACTTGCGATTTCTTTCTTCCCGGAACTTCCCGCCATTGTCATCATAAGACCTTGCTGGGTAGGTGTGTGTGTGGGCGAACATTCATGGATTAGGTACTGACTTACATAAAGCTGGTAACCTTACCGACAACCTTACAGGCCACCAGAGCCTGAGGTCACAGCGTAGCGCTCACAGTGCATCTGGACCGGCCGATACGGTATGCAGACTCGGGGTCTGATGTGTCTAAAATTGGCATCAGGATCTATGATTAATCCGAACGCCGGACCCCCCGAAGACTTTTCATTGGAAGACCAGAGCTGATGCACGTCAGAGCCCCCACTTTTCACTTGGGGGCGTTATTGCGCTTTTTCCCCAGCCCCCCTAACCTAGGTTTTTACAGAGCGGGCATTGGTTAACTAAGTTAATTACACTTGGAGGTTGCGCTATCTAAGTGGAAGTAGTTAAGATAGGGCACGAGTTGAGTTGTTAGCAGGCAACTTAAGGTAGTTCTTTTCTTACTACGAGAGGTGCTGTCTCTGCTATTTTCAATCCCCCCGCTTCTGCGTGTAACTACTCACTCGCTTTGTCCACTATGGCTAACTTTGCCAACAGCACTTAAAGACTTTATCATTTCTAGGTGGTATTATTAAAACATGTTTGGCTGATTGGTGCGTATGCTTCAAGCATGAGTTATGTAGGCGAGTGCTTTTCAATCTTGACATTGAGTAATCAGCTAAGTAGAAACAGCGTGCTTGTATGTGGCCTCCCAAATATTGTTCGTATTCACTCATAACCCGTATTGTACTTTAACTATATATGTAAATTTGCTACTATGTGAGCCATAAGTTATTGATGAGTTGGTTAGTCGAAGCAGACTCAATCCATGACCAGTTGTATCAATCCCAGTGTGCCTGTCTCGATTTGTTTCGTGTCTTGATGGCTCCCGTCCCCTCACGTCGTCTTCTACTCTGTGTAAACCTGAGAAATGACCCAGTTCTCAGGTCGAGGTTTTAGTTAACTCAATGTGCGCGTTTTTTTCCTGTCCTGTTTTTTCTTTCCTACACCGGCTCGCTACTCAATAACCAATTGTGCGGCGTGTTGTATGCACGTACAGACCTTTGAACATAACGAGTAGCATGAGCTCCAGGCTGTAGCTGGGTAATTGTACTACCTACCTCTTGGGTCCGCTGATAACCAGCCCGAAAAGCCCAACCCATTATGGTCACGAGGAGTAACTATAGAGGGCTTGTATTTCCGTGCAACATTCTTATTCTATAGAATGAATTTTTAATATTTTTTTTTTTTTTTTGATTACGTGTATAGTGCCGTTTTATTTGTGATCTTGACCTATCCTACAGCACGTAGGTACCTAGGTGTAGGCTAGGTAGTACTTGGTCTACCATGTACCCATCACGGGGCATTCGTGTTGTGGATGGGAGTACCTACCTCAGTAAGAGTTGTCAGTGGAAGAGGGTCAATGGGGAAGGCGAGAGCGCACTGTTCGCACTGTCCCAGACTCTACCTAAACCTGGGCAGTCCTTGACTCCCCCCCAGCCCACGCCGTCCGCGCCCTGCTCTCCCATCACATCACTTCCTCCCACGTTTCTTGTCACTTTATTCTCTAGCCTAGGTCCCGTCTCAGCTCTACTGCCACTCTCTACTACTACTACCACCACCACCACCACCAACCTACGGACCTACACTTGTGCTGTAGGTATCAGTTTGACCAGCCACTCAGTCGGTTACCTGCCTTACCACACACTCTACTGACTTACTTGCTTACTTGCTGTCTATCTCGGTCGCTCACCCTGTCTGATTAATCAATAGCCCGTCCTTTCTTTGCCCATCCATTCCCTGATCCATCTAGCACCTCGGGCTGCCGTATCCCATCATATCCACATTTGTCCTGCACCCATATCCCTATCCATCCATCCACCCGTCCCATCCTCCCATCCATCCATTTCCTCCCCAAGCGCCATTCCAGGGTTCGACACGCCCGACCGACTGCCCGGTCCTCTCTGCAAGCCGCCGCCGCCGCTGCCATCGTCGCTACTCGTTCAGCTCCCGCGTGTGTGCCCTGTTGTCTCCATCTGATCTGCAGCTTAATCCGACGACACACCATCCATCTTCTTCTACTCTGGATTCTCTCTGAAAGTCCTCCGCCCTTTGCTGCTGCCACCACCACACAACGACGGGCTGCTATCACGCGGATCACCACCACCCTTCTCCAGAGAACAAGAGATTAATTCGCGTCGTCCAAGATTTTATCTGCGATCTACCATCGTTGCCCCGATTTCGATTCTTGTCTTGTTCCTGCCGTTACCCGATCTCGCCTCTCAATAGCGCGACAGCGCACCACGGGACTGACTCGAGCAATCTTTGCCCGCCACTCATTCTAGGCCACAGCGACCGACTACCCACTTGCCAACACCGACGACCACGATCGAAATCGCCTTGTCGTCGTGTTGCTGGTTGTGGCATTCGTTTTGGTTCTGGGCAAATTGGCGGCATCCCAGCTCCGATACCTGGTGTCGCGTAAACGCACACAGTCACTGCCGATCTTTTTATACCTGACCTTCTTTCATTCAAATCCCACCTCGGCCATGTACTGCTGTATGACTCGGAGCTCGTGACGACGACGAGGACGGCTTGTCCCCATCCTTCCAAGGTTCTCTCCCTCCCTGCATGTCTCCCATCGTACATTTCGTACTGTTGCTCAGAGTGGACCCGCCCGGTCGACCGTAGCATCATTCCTTACCGCAACATTCGCGCGCCTGGCTATCCTGCATCGTTCATCCGTCAACTAGTAGACGGCCCCTTCTGTCTCGCTGGCGATCGGCCGACAACGCATTCGGCCATACCGCGACCTTAGTCCATCGCGTTGTTGCTTCCCGAAAGCCTACACATCATCAGCCTACGACGTCCCATACTAACTAGCTACGCCCTGCTAGCTTCGGTCGCGATTCATATTGCGCTCTTTCTTCCTGCCGTGATACGTTCGGCCCCCGGAAGTTCCAAGACGCACTCACTTGCTCGTCACCCAATAGCCCTTGGCGCATCACGTCTCCGCTGGCCAGTCTATACGCGCATGGTATATTGCAGAAGACACTTAGTCGATATCCACGCTGTGGGTAGTCGACAACATGTCAATGATGACCAGCATGGCCCCGGCGGGGTTTCACCCATCAATGCAACAGCATCCAGGTGTTCATCCCGGCCATCCCATGGCTGCTCCTGGTATGGCTCATAATCCCAGTCAACCTGGCGCTCAACCAGGTATACCACCCCAGATGGCTGCTCACATGGCTGCCTCCGGTCCTGGCGGTCAAGTCAATCCCGTCGCCATGATGGGAGGCATGCCTCAGGGCGCTGGTCCTAATGCCCACGCTCTTCAGCATCTCAATCCACAAATGTTTGGACAATCGTACAGTGAGTAATCCCTGTCTCTCCAGGTTATTGTTAATCTTGAAGCAACGAAGACCGTATTTTTGCTTACCATGAACTTAGTGGGTGCAGGTGCAGTTCAATCCAACCAGGGTATGAACCCCAATATGCTTGCCATACAGCAGCAGCAACAGCGGTATCTACAACATCAGAGGCAGGCCATGCTTCAGCAGCAAATGCAATTGAATGGCATACCCAATGGCATGAACATGACACAGGCGCAATATCAGCAAATGTTAGCACGAAACGGTGCCATGCAGCAACGAATACCGGGACATATTGCACAAGCTCACCTTGCACAAGGCGGCGGCCACCCAGCTGCTCAGCAGCAGCAGCAACACGTAAGTGTTCACCAGATCTCGTGCCGGACATTCTGATTGACCGGCACCGCCCCAATGTATTCCTCGTGACTAACACGGCTTACTAGCAGCTCGCACTCCAACAAGTACTACAGCAACAGCAACAGCAACAGCAACAGCAACACCAGGCTCAGCAGGCGGCGAACAATGCGATGCATCCAGGAGGCCAGCCAGGCCATCCCACCCACATGACAGCACACCAGCTCCAGTTGCAGCAGCAGCAGCAGCAGCAGCAAAACCAGCTTGCGCAATCGATGGCACAGCAGATGCCTGCGACAGTTGCTCAGAATCAACAACCTCCGCCTCAGCCCCAGCCTCAACCTCAACCTCAACCCCAATCTCAACCTCAGCAGCAGCAACCTCAAGGCCAACCACAACAGGCAACAACCGCAACAACCGCAACAACAGGGGCAGCCACAACAGAATCAGCACCAATCGCAACAACCGCCTGCTAATGCCCAGGTGCCCCAAAGAGCAGCTACACCCGCCAGTACTCAAGCAAACCAACCACAGACTCAGGGGCCAACAACCCCCCAGGTCAATCCATCACAACAGCCACAACAACCGCAACCGCAACCCCAGGCTCAAAACCAGCCGCCGAGCCAGCCGCAGCAGCAGCAACCTAACCCTCAGTTGCTGGTACAACACCAGCAGCAACAGCTTGCCTATTCCCAGATGCAACAGGCTCAACAACACAAGAATGAGGGCATGATGAAGGGTCATTGCCTGCTGAGGTTGCTGCAGTTTAGCGAGCATCTGAGCAATTACCAGGTTCGTCTCACTCAATACAACAAGAAGACCATTCCGTTCCTCTCTAACTTCTTGAGCAGGTCATTAAGGGTAAAGAGGATGTCCAGTACTGGCAGCAGTTCGTAGATCGGTTTTTCTCCAAGAGGGGTGTCTTCCGACTATCTCTCCCGGTCACTGGATCTGACCCTTCGAACGAAGAACACGGACCCGATAAGCAATACGAAATAGTCCAAGGAGCGTTACCTAGATACTTTTATACTCATTTTCAGAGCGGTATCCGACAGATACAATTGACTTTCGAGAAAGGCACATCTGATAGGCAATTATCAAACGGCTGTCACTTCCTCGAGAATCCTAAAGCCAATTTGATATACTGGTTTGAGAATTCTCACGTATGTACAAAAGAAACCCCCAACTTCATCAGATTTTTGACAGCTTACATTCTCCGATTACTAGGTGGTGGCAACTGGGCAACTCAAAGCACAGTTCGATAGCGAGCAAAAGCTGGATATGCTAGAGTTTAACATAATCGGCCACGAGGAATACGTTTCGAGGAAAATGGTCATCAACGCAGCGAGGCCGACACACCTTTGGGCCAAAGAATGGAAGAAGGTAAATGGGCAGGACGCCAATGCTTCACCTGAAATGAGCAAGAAGGGCAAGAAACAGTTCAAGTCGCCTCCCAATCCTCCCCCTGACTTTGTCATACCTCATTCTGCCGTCAAGGGGAACATGGGTATAACAGAGCCTGTCTTTCAATTCCTCGAAGTATGTATCTTCCAACCCCTTATGTGCTGACCATGGAGCTTCGCATGCTAATCGAGATTGCGCAGATTGTCGAAGTAATGGGCCAAATGAGTGTAAGTCAGCAGCAGGACAGCAATTTGCCAGCTTGTCAGCCGGTATTAACATGGTGGTTCAATGCTAACTCTTCTGATCTCAGCCGCTATTCGACTTTTATCAGGCGCACTCGGCGTTATCTCCGTATCAGGCCCTCGAACAATATGTCAGCACTATTCCTCCCAACGCTCCTCAACAAGCGATGATGAACGGACACCCCGCGGGTAACGTTCCACCAAGCCAACGAACGCCGAGCTTCAGCCAGTTCCCCTTAGGAGCCTCCCCGGCTGCATCACATCTCCAGCTTCCTAATTCCCCCCATATGGGAAGTCCCGCACAGGGTCATATGCAAGCTCCCGGCATGCAACTTCAACAGAGCCAGCAAGGGACCAGCTCCAGCGGGCCCAGCGCCAATACCAGTCCGGCGGGCAACAAACGCCGCAGACCATCATCTACAGTAAAAGCAGAGGAAGATAGCGGTGCTCCCACGCCGGCTAGCTTGGGGGCTCCTCAAGTGAATGGCGTAGGCAAAAGCAAGAATCCGCCCACGCCTCGTATGGCACATAATAAACGCCAGAAAACGAACCCATCATAGAGTCTTCTACACCACATGTTTCCATTTTCACCTCCTCCTCGTCATCATCATTAGCATATCGGCGTCAGACTGGATATGAACTTGACTTTTGATTTACCCACACGGTGTTGGTGGCGGGTCGCTTGGCTTCTTACGTCATAGGTCATATCGACGTTGGTGCTGCGCGTTTTTCTGCATTGGGATTGATATCATTGATTTTTTTTTTTTTTTTTTTTTTGAAACGAAGGCCATTCACTCTATGTTTTTCGGGCTGGCTCCTCCCAAGGTTGAAAAAAAGGGGGGTTAGCCTCGGGGTGTTATTTATTTACCCTCGGGATATGCCAATGGGGGATGTTTTGGCGCGGCGCGTCCTCTTCGCAGCAGCAGTAGAGGCAGTAGCATAATTAGCGGCTTTGTTTCAGTGTTTTTCCACTACCTACCGCTAGGAAGGGGAGGCGCCTCGGGTCTTTTGTTTTGTGTTTTGACGGGACCTTAATGCTGACTGATGAGGAACTCAAATAACTAACTTACTAAGTGTATGAATGAATGCCCAAAGGCATTCATTTTATCTATCTACCCATGTATGATATACCTTTTTTCCCCTTTTTTGTTAGTACCCCCGTTTACCCCGTCGGTCCGTCGTCTCACTCACCAACCTGTTTGGCGTTATCGTCTTCGTCGTTCTGTTTTGTCTTTTTTTTGTTGGTGGTGGTGGTTGTGTTTTTTTTTTTTTTTCTAAAATTTTTCTTTTACTTGTGCAAAAAGCGGTGCTAGGAGTAGAGGACGGGCGGACGGATGGACGGGATTTGGCTTGGCTTTTCAAAGAAGAGTTTTTTTTTTACCCGTTTTTGGGGTCGTTGGTGCCCCTGAGATTAAGATATCAATCAATCAATCAATCCAGACTCAATTCAATATGAGAGAAGAAAGGTGTTTTGATATGTGATGGTAGTTTCTTGATTGTGTTGTATGCTTATGCTTGGTATGTATTCGTCTGTGTGTATATGTGCTGTGTGTGTGTTGTGTTGTGTTATGTAAGTATGTAACTTGTGTAGGTAGTATGTGTAAAGTGATTGTCATCCCTTTTGCCAGTTATTTGTTTAGATACGAACTTGATCATTGGTATCTGTATACGTAGGATAGGCAGGTAGGTATGTGTATGGAGTTTTTTACTCTCATCTTGGATAAGGAGAGAACGAACGGAACTGAACTAGATCAGACTAGACCAGACTCGATCGACTTTTTCAACCCGAAGGAATGGATTGTGAGAGAGTGAGTGAGTGAGTGAGACGTAATGTAATGTAATGTAGTATGGTATGCATTTGATTGTTTTCTATATTGAACGTGGGATAAATGTTTCTTTCGTTCATCTTATTACGCCCCTTGCTCCGCCCCCTTTTTTTCTCGGTCAGTAGATGTCTGGCCTTGCTTGCGTCTCCCTCTCTGCCTCTCCTTCCACTTTCCCCCCATCTCCGTAAGGAAGGACCCATTAGTAGTTATCTTGAATAATAGCAAGATTAAGGGGAATAAGAACGAAAAGAAGAAAGAAAAAAGAAAGAAAAAAGGGGGGGGGGGGGGGGGGGGAAAGGGAACACTCTGAGTTCGAGGAAGTGCGGACCTCCTTCGTTTCAGCTTGTTCCTGGAAGGTAGTGGAGGAAGGGGGAGAGAGAGAGATTCTATACATCCCTTGCGTACTAAACAGAGAATTAGGTATCGTATCCTAGGGTAAAGGAAAGAGAGCTCTACAAACAGTAGGCAAAGAGTAATTAAGTGTTTTTACAAGGACTATAGAAGCTTGGCTTGGGGCTTCGTCTAGATCTAGATCTAGATCGAATGAGGGTGGTATTCTGTTTCTTAGTGTTTTTTTTTTTTCTTAACTTTTTAACCTGGGTTAAATCGGTTCATCTTTTGGTAGCAGGCTCGAGTCCTTCTATTTTCTCTTCTCTATCCTTTTATATAATTAGCTGCTAGGATTAATGTTTTCATTGCTTCCTCTCCTTTATATCTTATATAATATGCATATTAAAATCCCCGTGTTAATATCAAGTATACCGATTTCTAATTTCTTTATCCGCCACACGTAACCCACCATCTTCTCTAATTAAAGGCTTTTTTTAAATCCCATTTTGTTACTCGATGTTACGCCAAGGGTAAGTGGCCACTCTGCCCCACTAGACCAATGGTCTCAAAAGGATCGCAGAATAACCAAGGTGGCAGCTTGGCATTCTGGAGTGGTATGGCAGTGGGTACCCAGTCCACATGCCATAACTCTCGACTAAAAGCTCTAGATATTTATTACTTCATCTTAAAGTTTACTCTTCTTAATAAATATTCTATTTCCTTTTGGTTTAAAGCCTTTATAACCTTTCAAACTTCCACATAGCCGTTATTTAAGCTCTTGCAAGATCAGCCCCTGCATTGGCAGCGAGGTTTATGCCCAGCTTCACAGCCTGCTCCCTCATTGTAGGGTTGAGTGCCCATTTCCGACAGGGGGCAATTGCATGAACGCTCGTCTGGTCATCTGAGTCATGGAAGCAGAATGTCACTGTCGCTCGTTTGAAACGGTGGCCTCCATTGCCCACAGATAGCATCTCAAAGACGAGCATAGTGGCGAGGTCATCGTCTACGTTAAGTTTCCCGTGAGCTATGCCCAAAATACCGATTTTGGTGACAAGTTGGTTGCCTCTGTCGACTAAGTTGGTTCGGAATTTCTTCCCTTTTTCGTCGAGGACACGGGAATAACTGTCTTCGATTGCGTCCTCGTAAAGAGCAATAAACATCGGTTTGTTTATAAGTAAAATGTCTGGGAGTGTTAATGTACAGCCTACATATGAGATTACCTAATAAAAGACTATACGAAGCTAGGTAGGTATTTATCAACAATTCAGCGCAAGCTATGACAACGGCACATATAGCTTTTAGCGGATAGTCAGGGTAATAGCACTTGCTTCTAAACTTACCCGAGGCTGTGTTCTATTCTGGAATATTACGGTACCATGGTATCTTGATTAAGTATCTAACTTCTCTGCATTGATTGTATGGTAAATATGATTATTTCAAAGGATTCTGGTTAGGCAGACGGAGGTACCGCAGTACTTACTAGATTATGGGAATATACTTACTCGTCGGAGGCATACGCCAAAGGTCATTGCACGCCAAATAATACTACGTCAGGGGACCACCGTACCAAGGACCGTACCAAAGACTCAGTCTAATGATACAGAATATTAAATCTAATGTGTCATGCCTCACTCTGAATATGTTGCTTGGGCTGATTCCTTACCATCTTGGCCCCTCCAGAGGCCAATGCCCAGCATCTCGTAGCCTGCATCGAATGCGACACACCTAACGCCGCCGCTACCACCACCACCATGTATACAGGGTATGCAGACCTGATTTGATCATTGGCTGATTATTTCGGTATACTGCCCTCGTATAGTAACAACGCCTTAGTGATAGAACTTGCAAGGAACGAAAAGTGCGCTTTGTTGGAGACATCGAGAAAATAGCGAATATACAGGCTGTGCCCCCTGAAAACCGCCCCCATCCAATTAATATATTGCCCAGACATGTCGTGAAGCCTGCTCGACCAAGAGGAAGGATACGTTGTAACTACCTCCCATTCCCGACTACAGTTTGTATGTAGCCAAGTGGCAAAACCACATCGCGAACTCCGCCGAACTGTGTTCGCATCGCCTAGAGTATAGGTAAGGCCTTCTCTCTGTTATTTGTGTAACAATGGTATCTTCTGTACTGTATGCTCTAAAGCGCAGACGAGTCAATATATATTGCTTCCATCGTGGCTATCCAGGGCATCTTAGCTTATACCAGACAACAACTTTCTTCATGTCTTACCTATCACCTTGATAACTATCGGAAATACAATATCTTCCGAATCTCATTACACACTTGTATCAAAACCCTAACCATCTTTCAAGCGCTTCTAGTTATCATGGACACAAGCTCAGACTCGGCCGACCCGTACCCTGTCTACGTCGGAGCTTGGACCAACTGGTCTCGTGGACGAGTTTTGGGAGCTACTCTAACACTTAGCCGGCGAGATGCCGACCTCCTTATCGCATTCACAGCGTTCTTCGTCGCCTTTGTAGCAACGCGTGTTTGGAGAATTCTATGCTTCGCTATCCACCGATTTTGTTCCAAGGAAAGCCCACAGAATGTCATCTATCATCAACATCAGGTGAGTCTCACCTTATATAACAAGGGCTTGGATCAAGGCTTAGAAGATGACTTCGGATTACAATAATCTACTATGGTTTGCTAGGCTCTTGAAGGCCCGATTGGATCGCTTCTGGCTTTGCAGCCTGGATTTACTTGACTCTATATACAAGTGCCTTCGGGGTTCCTAACCTCCGACCTCCACGTATGTCTCAAATAAGCGAGGGCTGAATAGCATCAGTTTTGATATCCTTGAGACACGCGCAATATTGAGTCATACGCCCGAAGGTGTAGCCCGAACTGCGCAGATGACAGCGTACAAGTATTCAGAGCGTGTAACACCTTATATTGCCAGCCCTGCTCCTCATTCCCTCGCACGTTCTCTGCTCAAGCCTTTGCATCATACTATGCTCTATCTCTTTTCTTATGTACCCTGACAAAAAGTACATATTTCAGTTAACTCCGTACTAAGTCGTTAATCAAACGAGACAGGCCATCTTGCGAAATTCGTCGACCCCTGAAGATGGTATCCGTCTTCTTGCCTACCTGTTATGGGCAGGCCGGAAATCCAAAGGGTGCCTTCGCCCATTGTCCACGGCCGCCGTAGCGGCTGTCTGTCTTTTGTCTTTTACTATAGCTGGCGGCTTCTCTTCCTATATCTCTACCGCAATCGGAGATGAGGTCCTAATCAAGAGCAGCAATTGTGGACGGATGAACAGGGAGCATGGATACGTCGGAACGTCTTCTAGAGTCTACTCATACCTCTCCGAAGAGCTTAGTAGCGCGGCCAACTATGCACAGCAATGCTACTCGACCAGCAGCGGAGGCGGCTTACTCAACTGCGGCCGTTTCATCACGAAACAGATTGCTAGTAGTATCGACTGGAATGCGCCATGTCCTTTCCATGACGAGCTGTGTCTGGATGCCTCCTCGAACCTGCGAATCGATTCGGGCTATTTAAGCAGCCACGATCACTTTGGGCTAAACGCACCACCCGATCAGCGGGTTTTATGGAGGAACGTGTATCACTGTGCACCATTGGTCACGGCGGGTTATACTAGCCTAAAAAATACATCCTTTGGGGAGGCAACTCTATATCATTACGGAAATATCACCGACAGCGACGACTACGTTTACGCAGCGAGGTCTCTAGACGATCAATATTCGTTCCCGATTTCAAACAGTTCCTCCGTGTCGTATTCGAATTTTAATCTACAGTAAGTCAGACGCAGCTCGGTAGAGCACCGCCATATACTTCATTTAGTACTGGACATCATGTTAACCTCGGACCTTGATCCTTAGGTTAAATTACGTCCTGGTGAAGAACAGAGCTATCAACATGGACAAGCCGGATTTCTTACCAATTGATTCTATTTACCGGAACGACGCGGATCTCAGCTTATACTTCCTCTCCGGAAACGGGGTCCTGTTCGTGGAACCGTCGGATGACGCGTGGTACCGCGTGTCGTCCCGGAGCTTCTCCCAGGGCGTCGTCAACGCCAATGACACCATCTCCCGGTATATGTCTTCGGAGCCGGCGTCACCACTTGGTTGCATCGAGCAGTACCAGTTCTGCAGCAGCAGCAGCGGCAGAGGTGGGCGCGGGCAGTGCGGACCCCTCGCCAGCCTCAGCGACGCCGTGGCCGGCTCCGTCGCCCTCTTCGACACGAACTACGTGAATTTAACGGGTAACAACGCGACAAACCGCGCCGCCGCGCTCTTCACTTACTTCATCAGGGCTATCACCGACATCAACATCATCAACGTGGTGAACCACCTAGGGCCGGCGAGCCTGCTGTCTCAACGGTACCTGTTCTACGGACAGCAGTTCTTCCTCGACGCCCGCCAGTGGCAGCTTGATGTGGAGCACTTGTGGGACATAGTGATGGCGGGTCGCCAAGCGTCTTTGCTGGGCTACGCCTACGGCCCTGTCGATCCGGTGCTGTTGGCCGATCGCATTAACTACACCATGCCGGAGTTTAAGGGGTGGTGTGATAGCCAGGTGAGCACGTCCCCTTGTCATCCTTCATAGGTCGGTAGACGACGACCTGACTATGTTACAATAGATAATGCGGACTACGGCATACGGGTCGTTCAGTCTCTTCGGCCTTGTTTTCATCTTCTCCTTTGGCGGCTCCCTGATTTTGTCATCATTTCTGCTAGAGCCCGTAACCGAGCTATTATACAGGAAGCGAGGGTATAGAAAGTACCAGCACCTCGAATGGATCAGCAACGCGACCCTACATCTGCAACGTTTAGCGCAGGAGGCGGCTGGCTTCGGCACCTGGCACGGCTCTACCAATACGGTTCCAAGCACCGAGACAGACGAATTGCTAGGGTCATTGGACTTTACGGACCCGGATCATCCGGTTCTAAGGCTGTCAAGCCTGGAAAAGGGTCAGACAGGCAATGATAATCGGGGCTCTACCGAAATACCGAGCGCCATCCGGAGCGCCGTACAGACGGAAGATGTGTCGAGTCCCACTGTTGCGTCCAATAGGCCGTCCTTGCAGAACATGTCTTCAACTACGCCACGAGAAGCGAGTGTTGAGTTGCCCCAACTTCATGATCTGGAACCCGATTCGGAGACCGCCAAGGTAACTGTTGAGTCGCAAGGAAACAAACCTTCATATAACGGCACAGACACAGCATTAGACGGAGAAAGGGGTCCTGATTGATCACATCGTTTGTAATGACTGGCAACGGGCGAAGGCGAAGGCGAAGAGCATACTGGCGCTGGACGAAGGGACTGGTACGCAATTGAAATGGTCTAAACAGAACACATATGTGACTTGCTAATGAAAGGAAAGGAAGGAAAAAAAGGAAAAGCTGTGTGGTGGATTGGCTAAGTAAGAGGTAGGTGTGATGTAGGGTCACATGACCTGACATTGTTGATGGTAGTATGGTTTTGTTGGGGCAGGGATGACAGACTTTATATATTTCTCTACTGTTGAATTACTAATACAATTTGGGCATGAGTTTGGGTAACTATTTGAAAGCTCTTGTAACGGTCAGCTACTCTAAGGCTTCAACTACCCAACCCGTGCCAAGTACCCGTCAACCTAATACCCACTTGAATAGCCCGCCGGTACCTAGTATAGGGGTGACAAGCTTACCTGGGTGAAAAACGAGGTAGATTTTTGGCTTCCTAGGAGGGATTTCCCTTTCCATTCATAGGATGACAAAATTTCCATCACTGTATCTAGTAGCTCTGTTGCTACTGCTGCTGTACTGGCCTCGCATCCATGCTTTTGTACAGTACAAGGCTCTTAGATGACATTGACGATATGTTTAAGACTTCGACAGGCATTGAGTAACGTCTTTTTAGTCACGGCTACTGGTACGAATCACAAATTTCCCAGAACAGACAATTGGTTCGGCGATAAGTTCGAAGATAAATTACGCTCCTAATATAGAAAAATGTCAAGGAAGAACCGCTGAGAAAGTCAAAAAGCGACGAAAAACATCGAAATTGACACTTCGAATGGGACTGTGTTTCGAAAGAAGCATTACATGAACCGATTAATCAAATTCACGTACGTTACCGAGGGCAGAACTTTCTACCCCAAGTAAAGTTGCTAAATCGCTCTTGATATCTAGGGAAAGTAAGGCAGTTGCATTAGCTAATTCTAATATGCGATCTGAGATTTTCTCTCTAATTTCGTTCTCTTCTCTTTCCTATCCTCTTTTATCCAAGGCGGCAACCAACGACGGAAGAGCCTCATGGCGTGGGTTGCAATTCATCCATAAGTATATGAAATTTAATAAAATGCCGTGCATGTTATCCACGGCATATAGTGTAGTGTGGGTTTTTGCAGTAAAAAAAGAAGAAAAAAGAAGAAGAAAAGCCCAATAAAGCAAACACTGGTGTCGTAAAATAATTTTTAACCTTTATAATACAACACTATAGGAGTGCAATTGCGGGCAACCAGCGATACACCCCTATAGGATCGTATCAAGATTGCAACTTTGAGGTGCATTCTTAATATTAATATTGGTAATAAGATGGCGGCTCGCAGCCTTAGAAGTACTTTTACGAGTAGGGGGGTTAAGGGGGCCAACAGATTTTGTATGGCGGGGCAGAACCGAGATTATTGAAATTGAACGTACAACCGACTATTCCGCATAGCATGGACTCATAGGATTCATATATGTAAGCTCGTATTTAAATCTTGGAGCGTAGGCCCCCAAATAATAGAGGATACGTGGGGTCCATCTATGTTACGGTTTGAGAGGAGGGGTAATTGTCACAGCACTGCCCCTTTGCTATTCCAATGTAGACTTATTGTTATTGCACAAGGAGGGAAGTCCTGACTTCGCCCTTTAGTCTAATATATTCCCTATATATACTGTCTCATCCCTGGTCCATGCTATGTTCGGAGATTGGGCCTAGTGGTTCCGTGACAGTAATTTTTTGCTCCCCAAGTTAATATGAAAGGGTACTGAGCCGCTTCCAGTCTGATCCTCCTGGGCATGAGCTATATCCCTTAGATAGATGCCAGACGTCTGGCCTTGGAAATAGGGAGGCGATGCCCCTATATCTCTGGTAAGCAAAGAGATTGGGTGGATTTGATAGGAAGTGGTACCATAGGATATACCGTGGGGGCCAAGCTAGGTTGGGAATATAGAACTGCCGGGATTATGTTCTGGGCGTCAGAAATATTAAACCAGCAGGCAAGTAAATTATTCGTTATTTTTAGCAAGGCAGATGTCTCTGAGTTAAAAGCCGATAGAGATTATGAATTGGTGTAAAGTTGCTTGGTCAAAAACAAACAAGTCTTAACGCTTCGGGGAAAATACCAAGGGGGCGTGGGTTAGATATCCTGGCAACCATCTAGGTCCACGAGTACCTCTTTAAAGATATATAGAGAAATCATTTATATGCCTTGTTCCTCTATTTCGAATCTTTCTCTTAATGCCAGGCTTGTTCGATGTTAAGCGATGCCTAGACTAGGCTTCTCACTAGTCCAAGTCGTTTCATATATCTATTTTTTTTTTTTTGTTCCTCTCATACATACAAACAGGCTAAGCATCGACCTACATGAGCTAACATAGCGCGTGCTTCTCCCGGAGACATCAGCGAGCCAACGTAAATATTAACACAGCGTATGAGGAAGACGAGGGGGATGAATAAGGGCGCAGTTTATCTTATCACAAGGAAGGTCGTACTCTATAGTGATCGAACCGGAGTACCTTCTCGAACGAGAAATAATTCCCGTTCACTGCATTTTTAGCCTCACGCAAAGAGGGGGGAGAGAGAGAGAGATAGATAGCCCCACCATAGTTCGCAACGCATGTCGGTTCGGTACTCTCTCTGCAGGGACCGTCGAGACATTAGACAGCTGTCTGCGTTCTAAACTTCTTCTTGAAGATACAGAGAGATATTTTTGGTGAAATTACCGATCAGAGCATAATATCCGAGAACGAGCAGCCTGGAAGCACTTTCTTGTTCGTGCGCTGGACTCGCTCTAGATTGTTAGCGGACGGTGCTCGTTAAGGGGGTTTGCAGAAAGGGTGCCATCTCCTCCCCAACCTCACGAAAGAAACAGATTAGAAAACCATCCAAATCCCTCCTCAAGACTGTATATAGAGTGCATAGGATATATGTGAATCCTAAACCCGAAAACATGGGGGGGCTCCCTACTATTCGGACCGCCCTCACTATCCCTAGGTAATGAGAGAAAACGAAGACACAAAGGGGTTTGTTGAGGTTAGGCCAGTACAATCTAGCACACATCTTCTAAGTCGACCTTTCTCATCGTCAACCCGGGGTAGATTTAATCCAAGATTAGCCTTACTGCGTCTCCTTCAACGTGTAATAAGCTAACACCAGAATCTTGCACTTATCATCAACAATGGAGTCGGGTACTTACCTAGGTTACATGCTTGCGAGATGCTATAACCTACCAATTAATAGAAAGCACCAGTAAACCCCGTTAATAAAGCACACTGAAAACCTCATTCTGTTCTGACCAAATCATACCTAGCCAGACCGACCTCCGCATGATGAATATAGTATTACAGTACAGCAAGTAAGACGCGATTAGTCACGACCTCTAAGAGTCCAGTCTAGGGGGATGAACAAACACCATTTACCCTATCATGCTATCGAAACTCCTAGACTTTTTGTAAAAGTAATTATCTTCTGTACTGGGCATATCAGTGTCTATACTTTCCTCTACTCCACATCACTTTGCATAACTGAGCACCGGGATTTCGATTCCCATTTCCATCTCCCCATCATTAGCGAGGAAAGTCAACGTTCACGTCAAAATCAACCCTTACTCATTCCACTGACGGCACTAGTATAACTCATAACTCATACCCCATCTCATATCCCATATCCTTCAACGCTCTAACATAGGTACCCCCTACTCACTCACCCACTCTTTTCTCCAGGACCTAGCTTTCTCCCTTTCTTCTACATAATACAGAAGAGCAGTATCCTCCGAATAAGTACCAACCAAATATTTAGAGAGTCTTTGTTGATTCTGCCCAAAGCTGCCTCCGTTGTGTAATCAAATTGTCTCATGGCCCGCTTACATGAATAAATGTCATTATCCGGTCGGAGGTACTAAAACTCTAACCGAGCAGATTTAGTTACCCAAGTAGATAGAATATATGATTACACTCTCCCTCTACATCCCAAAGTTTCCGTGCGCCCTGGAAAAAAACAAGAGAGAGCCAGTCCTCCGCCAGCATTTAAATCTACAGCAAGTATAAACTCACACTAAAGCTTATCTTATGAGTCACAACTATTACAAAGGCCAAATCAAATCGTGAGTTAATCCCGAATCGCCACCTTCTACAAATAAATTATGCGGGGGAAAAGGCGCCTCTCTACTCCCGCAAGATGCTGTCACAATAAAACACGAGAAACATAGCAGAAGAAGTCAGAGGTCGGTCATGATAAAGTACCATAGAGAGTTGCAGAGGCACGTCAAGTGGTGGGTAAAAAGCCACTATGTGGTCATATTCGTTGGGGATGAACTGAAGAACATGGATGAGGAAACATGAAGGCGCTCAGCCCGTACAGGCTGTACAGATTATTTGACAGGCCATAATCTCCCTACGAGAAGTCGAAAGCCTGGGACAACCTCCATTTCCCCCATCGTAAACCATAGCGGACATTGCCATCGCGTAGAATCACAACCGTCGAGTACCACCTGTCAACGCCGAGAAATCCCTGGAAAGCAACTAAATGACAGCTCTAAGCGGCCTCGCCGAATGTGTTCTCGCCTGAATATGTGATGTAGAGAAATCTGGGTAAGAAGAGGGAGTCAACATAATGTAGATCGTGGACTGAGGAAAATCATCAAGTTGGGAAGACACGTACCCGTCTTCATCCTTGTGCTCTTCGTAGATGCTGCTCATGAGGGCGGCTGTCGGAGGGAGGACTTCGTCGACGAAGATGAAGATGGCCTTCTCAGGCGACAACTTGATGCGCTTTCGGATGACATAGACGAACTGGCCTACGGTGAGATCTGCGGGGACCAGGTACTTCTTCTTATCAATAGTAGCGATGTCGGACTTTTCCACCTTCTCGCAGATAACCTATGGGACGGTAAAGAGTCGAGGTTAGCAAGAGATCGTAGACACAAAGCAACACCCACGATGCCGGAAGCGGAGTGTCGACGTGAGAATGTATGGAAGAGACGACATACGGGAATCCGATCAGAGTATTTCTGTCGGATGCGCTCGGCCTCGGCCTTGCGCTTCTCGAAGGGATGCTCGTCCTTAAACTTGCTTCGCATTTTGGCGGTGGGTTGGAGTAGATAGGTTGATTGGCGGCAACGATGAAAGCGCTGAGATTTTGATGTTAGTCGTCGAGGTTGATAATCTAGGAAGCGGTTTAACGAAGATGAAAGAGGTTGAAGATGGCAGCAGGGTCTCCCGGATTGGATGGAAGATAAAAACACAAGGCAGGTAGTAGGTAGTAGTCAGGCTGGCAGCTGAGGACGGACAGTGACGCAGAGTGGAACTCTAGGCAGATGGGTGGTGGTAGGTAATAGTTGGAAGGTTCGCGATACTAACCAAGGGAGGACAAAGACGGAGAGAGGGTGGGGAGGGAGAGGTAGTAGTACTCGAGCTTTGTCTAACTGCAGCGAAAAGCAACAGGTGATGTGAGGACAGTACAATGGCGGGAATAATAAGGTTAAGAAAGAGAGGGAGAGAAGGCTAAAGACAATGAACAATGTCAAGTCAGATGTAAGATGGATGTAGGTGGTACGCGAAAGAGAGTGTTGCCTGCTGGCCTCTCTCTGCCTAGACAGGCGGGATCTGATTGATCGACTGGCTGCTGGGCGTAACCACTCACTTGGTGTCGCGTAATGGCAAGGCGTGTGTGTAATGTAATGAATGGGATTGATGAATGTGACCGCTGGGTGGTGTTCTGTTATAGGACTAATCCGCTTCTTTACCTCTTTGGCTCCGTCTTGATTATTCGGCTTTCCTACCCCTCTCGGTGCCTTGAATGGCTGTGCTTTAGTTGGATGCTATTGTGTACTCAGACACGTGGTCCATACACCCAAAGATAGGCAGCAATGGGGGGGGGGGGGGGGCATGAGGCGAGAGTGGTGTCCAGATTGGAAAAGCCAGATGAATACAAGACAAGAGAAAGAGGGAGTGAATGGTAGGGCAGAGGAAGTGTGGCATGGAGAGAGAGGGGCCGGGCCAGGTGACGATGACGAATGACAGGAGTTGAGACTCATTGCCTTACCTATTCTGGGGGGAACTGATAGTCTGACTGCCTCTGAATGACTGAATGGCCGAATGACTGTTATTAGACAAGGTGAGATGAGAGAGCGGCAATAGCAGATAGGGCGAGCTCACGGGGAAGACGCTGTGTTTCGAGACGACGGTTGGCAGCAGTGGTGGTAGTAGTAATAGTGAAGATGGTGAGCGGCTGGAATGGCGGAACTGGGAAGCAAAGTCGAGGTCGGACGATAGGTAAGCTAGGGTACTGTAAGGCAAGTAAGTACTTAAGAAGTACCTATCTAGTTTAGGTGATGTTACTAGGCAGATGGAGCATCTACGCAGGACAGGACAGATGAGATGGATTGGTAATGAGCGGTATGACATGAAGTGGGGTGTTCTGTGGGTGGTCGGTCCCCTATCTAAGGCAAGCAGGAACCAACGCCAAAAGCCACCAAGCTAAGGTACCTACCGTATACCTACCTCTAAAGCGGATGTAAGGCAAGCAGGCAGGCAGGCGGTGGAGGCGGTAGTGGAGAAGGGAGGAACGACGACAGAAAAGCTGGCGGCGGTGGGCGGCCCCGACTGCCTGTCCGCTCTGTCCGGGTGACTTGACTTTTTGACTTTCTGGGCTGAAGTAACGTGATCCAGCCAGGTTGTCGATCATCGAGTACAGACAGCATAAGTACTGGAACTTACACATACATAATTATTCTAGTGTACTATTTAGTAGCTGATACAGCTACCTGCTTATCTAAATGTACCGGCTGCTGTACCCCACATGAGATAGTAATGTGACCCCCCTCCCCCGCGCCTCCCGTCCCGATCTACTGCGCCTAGTTCAAGTGTAAGTTCGCGATAGGTGATATGTAATCAGAACAACTTGGCCTAGAATATCTCTAGAATAACATCTACTATTCAGCGTGAATCGAATAATGGGATCATTAGGTAGTCGCAGTGTTAACCGGCGAGGTACAAGGGAAGATCTGGGCTGGGGGTGGTTTTCTTGGTATTAGACTACTCACTTGTAGTCGAGACAATTATCTCGAGTCGATTCTTCAAATACAGGTTACAACCAGACAGAGCGCCAGCTAGCAGTGTGCTAGTGTCACAAAAACGCTTTCACAGCTGGGCACAGCATGTTTGCACGACCCGAGGTAACAAGCCTATCATGACATGACAAGACAAGACTGCATTGTAACGGATGCCAATCTACACAACGTCATCGGCGCTATAGTACCTACCAACCAAACCATTATCGTGTAGTAGTAGTAGTCTATACAACCCCTTACAGTAGTGATCCCCACCATCCGAACAGCACACACCATGCGCACGAAGCCGGTAAACCAAGCAAGCAAGCAAAGTCCGTCAACGAATGACATCCCCCTCCTTATCAATACCCTCTTCCATCTCCAGGATATCGCTGCCCGCCAAGACGCCGCTCCCGAGCGCCGTCGCCTTCCGCCCCGCGAGCCAGACCTCGTGGAACTTGACACTCTCGTCGCTACTCGCGACAACGACGCAGCCCTCCTCCGCCGTGCGGCTCTTGAGCCGCTCCTTTGTGCGGTACGTGTCCGAGGGCCCCCCGGGGTACGCGACGGCATATAGAGCGCGGTGCTCGCCTTCCCAGGGGACGGCGGCGACCTGCCGGCAGTCGGGCCAGCTGAAGACGGCGATGCGGTATGGGTGGTCCGGCTGCGCGTACCCGAACGTCGCCGCGATCTCGCGCCGCGTCTTGCTCCAGATAAGGGACGTCACTTGCGCCGCGACCGAGATCGTCGCTAGAGCGGCACCCGAGGTCGTGTGGTAGAAGTGAATGCACTTGTCGTTGGACCCGCCGCCCGTCGCAATCAGGCCCTCTCGCCAGGGGCAGAACGCGATGGCCTTGACTGCTGCCGCATGTCGCCAGCGGTGTTTCTCTGACCCTGCGGGGAGATAACGGACGAGGTCTCGGGGCATCGTGTAGTAGTCCGCTCCTCCACTAGCGCAGGGAGACACGGCGACACTGCTAGGACCCGAAGAAGAGGGTGACACGGTTTGAGAGAACCCAGTTTTGGAGGTCGAGGGATTGGAAGACGAAGCTGGCGGTGTACTTGATGACAACTTATTGGCTCCTTCGTCTTCGGTCCCAAGGACTTTGTCTGCCTGGAAGAAGCAGCACAAGTTGTCGTTACCCCCCGTGGCAAAGTCAGCGCCCGAGGGTGACCAGGCAAGGCCACAGATTTGCTGAGAGTGAACCTTGATGCGGACCATGAGGGTCATTGCGCCCGGCCAGTTATCCCGAGTCACTTCCTAGGCCTCGGGCCACTCGACGGAGTAATAGTAAATATCACCCATCTCGTCGCCGACGAGAAGATCTTCTGTCGGTGCCATGCAACCAGGCTTGCATGCGCTGACCGATGGCCGCATGGTAACGGTGGGACGCCAGCAAAGGCAAGCCACGGGTGCCGGTTGCTGTGCTTCGAAGCGAGGAAGTAAGCTGTCGAATAGAGACATCAACGACAGATAGCCATTGGACCGGCCAAAGGCGAGTATCGACTTGCCGCCTTTATTAGACGAGAAGGCTATCGAGGTAAGCCAGGAGCCGTCCTTGACGCCGGCATTGAGAAGCGAGACGCCGGTACCCTCGGACCATCCATACAAGAGGTTGCCTAGCCCAACAGCCAGAGTGTTGCACGACTTGGAATAATCCATTATGGAGCAGTAAAAGTCATCGCGTAGACCGGGGGCATCTAAAACTCTGGGTGAAGTGAGTATTTGTGCATTCTACTGATGATCGGTGTTGTTTTTCATGTTATAATGAAGAGCTGGCAGGCTTACTTAAAAGGGGCATTGGGTAAGATGCGCTCTGGCTTCAAGACTTCTGTCGAATGTCAGATCATTCATACGAACATAGATTTGTGTGATATAGGAAGACTGAACTCACTAGTCTTAGAATGTGCGTCGTTGGCCCATTCCGACCCCGTCCAGACAGTTTGGGTGGGCTGCAAAGCCGGCCTATTCTTCTTCTTGTGCCGCGGGAAGGTTGAGAACCCATCAAAGTCGAGGATACGGCTGACACGGTTAATATCGAGCGCAACAGCGAGTCGACCCTCATGCCTCTCTTGGTCTTCCTCGGACTTGGGTCTCAGGTTGGAGAACGAAGTGGTATATAGACGAGCGTTGGTGCCCGAACTCATAAGTCGGCCACGGCCGGCGTCGACAGCAACGCCGTTCGGAGCAGTGCCGCCCACTGCCCACACGGCGCCATGGCTGACTTGACGATCGAGCGGGTATAATCCCAGGATTGTGCCCTGACGACGCTCTATACAGTCTGACCGGGAGAGACGACGGGACGAGGTGGGCATGGGCCGCCTCGCTGTGAAGCAGAAGGCATCAATGCCGTTGTTCTCGGTTCGTAATAGGCGCTCGGAGGGTGTTAGTTCGTGAGGCTGCTTGTTGGCTCGGAACCGATCGGGTGCTGCTATGTGGAAGGGTACGAAGCGGTCGGGGGATAGGACAGGCATTGTTACGGCAGATAAAACGAAAGAGTGAGGCTAATTTATCTATATCTTCATAATGCTCATGCCGGTCTGCCTACCTTGCCTACCTTAGGGAGAGGAGAGAGGAGGGAATCGGAGATGAAGTGGGCTGTGAGAGACACAGATCTGCTCGCCTCGTCGTGTGTTGTACATCGAGCCCATAGCAGTTTCAACCATGGCAGAGATGGCTGCGTTGTGCTTACCTGTAATTGACGTCGAACCTCTTTGGTGTTAGCTGCGAACACTGGGTGATGCTGTCCCCATTCGGATATGATTGGGAATGATACCGCCTTCGCTGTGGTTCGTAGGCGCGACCCGCAACAAGCCTCTATTCAGAGTTGTCCAACGATGAAATTCGCTCTCTACGTTTGAAAATAGAGTTCGTTTTAGGAGACGCTTTCTTGCCTATCCTCCCTTCGGCTATAAGAATCAATGCCGTTTACCAGCTGCGAGCGTATATGTACCCCTTTGAAGCATCAGATATCGCATGCAACAAGGTCGATGGCTATTGTAAACAATGCCGGATGCATAGCAACGAAGATGATCTAGTGTCGTACTAATGATTTATTCTAGACCCTTGATTTGACTAGAAGGTAATGATCATGTTAAACTTATATACATGTACGAGCCTGGTTGTTCTTCAGACGGCTTTGAAATGCCGCTGTACCGGAGGATGCTGTGCTGTAGGTGCATATCGAACTACCTTAACGTAGTGGCTCACTAACATTGTAACCGAGGCTTTCGGTTTGGCAAGCTGGTTGTAAATTGACATTTCATGTGAAAATTTGATCGGGTCCTTCAATTGCTTGAATTGAAGAGGTACACTTAGCCACCAGTGGCATTCGTTGTGTTATATGTTGAAGGTAGAGATTTCTTCCGGACATCAAGCTCAAGCTGAGCAGGTGTGCTGGGTGCAGGGTGCAGGCTACGAAAAGCGGGACCCGACTTCCCCGGATGCCGAATAACATGTGCGCAGTGTGGCAGGCGCCAGTATTTCGGAAGGTACAAATAAGTAGGTGCATACCATCACAAAGAGGCAGGACCAAGCCAAGGTCTTTCTCTACTTCATCTCCCCTCTGCTTTGCGTGTCTCTAGTGTAGAGAGCTAGCGACGATGCGGAAGGAATTCTTTGACTTCAACCGACATGGATAATGTATGTACATACCCTCCGTCTACACAACACGCACATGGCTTACACGCTTTCCAGCACGGCATAGCCCGCGTCGCTAGAACCGCTAGAACCGACGAGCAGCGCAAGCAGGACCTCGACAAGATCCGGAAATACCGCCTGCTCGACGACCAGATCCGCGAAAAGACGTCGCGCCGCGCCTACGACGACCCCGCCCTCTTCCTGCTCACCTCCAAGCTCCTGCGCCTCAACCCCGAGTACTACACGATATGGAACGTCCGTCGTCTCTGTCTAATCTCTGGCTTATTGTCCAGACCCTCGGCTGGATCATCGCCCTCGAGGGCGTCGCCGAGTACTTCTCCGAGCGCCACTACGAATCCCTCTTCCGCCACCTCCTCGTCCTCCTCCTCGGCTGCGATCCCGCCAAACCCCGCCTCCCCGACGACTGGGAAGAGTGGTACTACAGTTAACCCTGACACTGATACTGACGCTGATACCACCGCCAAAATCAATGCCGATGCCGAGGTCCTGCGCTCCGAACTCAACTTCACCATCCCACTGCTGATGGAGTTCCCCAAATGCTACTGGATCTGGAAGTATCGCAAATGGCTTCTCCAACAGGCCATCCTGCGCCTACCGAGACCAGTCGCGAGTAGCGTCTGGGAGGCCGAGCTGGCTCTTACCTCTAAGATGCTGGGCAAGGATCGTCGCAACTTTCACGCCTGGGGCTACCGTCGTTCCCTTGTCGCAAGGCTCGAAAGTGCCGACTTGCTTGGGCGGAGCCTGGTTGAGGACGAGTTTGCCTACACCACCAAAATGATCAATGGCAACCTATCCAACTTCTCGGCCTGGCATAATCGCAGTCGCCTCATGTTCCGAGTCCTCGACGAACGCGGCGCTGACGACGAGGCTCGCAAGGCCTTTCTCGACACCGAGCTAGACCTCATTCAAGAGGCACTTAACGTTGGGCCCGAAGATCAGAGCTTGTGGTACTATCATCGGTATCTCATATCTCAGGTCGTTCCTTCTGGGAAAACTCCCACTATCACGCCCAACCTGACGACAGAACAGAAGATCTCTCGTCTAGAACAGCAGATTGAGTTTATCAAGGACTTACTCGAGGATTACGAAGAAATCAAATGGCTCTATGAGGCTCTCCTCGAGTACACGTTAGCATTGCGCAAACTCCGACCTGACACCCAGAGTGAAGAGGGAAATGATCCCAACTTCTGGCTGAGCAAATTGAGAAAGCTGGATGCTCTGCAGTCAGGTCGATGGGACGACGTAGAGAGAGATATCAAGAGGCAATTAGAAGGAAGCATATAGCAATGCGCAATGATGATAATGATAATGAAGTTGCGATATATCGACACACATTGTTTCGGTTTTATTCTCTTGTTATTATCATTACTTGTGAAAGTCGTAGCAGACATTAACGACTATTAAGTTAGCCCCTGACGGATCTCTCAAGGCGTTAGATGGCCTCACTACACTTGCCCACCACCAAATTGGCATTCTTACCAACCAATCCATCAAAGTATGCCAACAATGTCTCTACAGGCAGCATATCCATGACCCCAAGACTCGGATTCGAAGACCGGAGAACCTGTCCGCCGAACAACACTCGTACATAAAATCCACTCGGACTCGAACCCGAACGCGAATTTGAAGCGTTGGTTGACTTCTGAGTCTGGGTCTGGGTCGAATTTTGAACACGGGTTTTGCGCCGTTCATACAGCTCGAAGACCACTTCACTCCCCATGCCCGGCCAAACCATGACGTCGACCTGGAGAATGCTCAGCACGCGGCTGACGGACCCGTCGTGCGCTATATTGTGGAAGTACAATGGTAAGGGCGTCTTCTTTCCTTTAGTATCGTTGGCGCCTGGAGAAGAAGAAGAAGAGGATGAGGAAGAGGAGGAGGAGGAGGACATAGCCGCGCGCAAGTGGGCTGCCAACTCAGCGATCCAGACCCCGTACGAAGCCACGCTCGCCGCGAGTGACTGCAGCGAATTTCGGTATATGCGCGAGTACTCCCATTGCCCGAGACGATAGACTGTATCCGCGAGGGTCCGGTTTATACACGGCGTACCACCACCACCCCCATCCGTGTTATTCCCCACCGTCCCAATCTTACAAGGCAGCGGCTTCCCATGACACTCCCTCGCGGAAAGATTATCAAAATAATGATCAAAACTCGCATGAAACCCCGCATCACCCGGGGACACACCCGAAATCCCATCGAGAGCGGCGAAGATCTCCCCCGCGCGGTCTAAATGCTCCCGCCACGGCGGGTTTTCGGGGGATTTGATGAGATTGAATAACGTGCTTCCTGCGGGGCATGGGTACTGCGGTTCGAGAGAATCGACGCCCGAGGCCGCGATGAGGAGAGGCGTGGATTGGGGGGTGTGCCATGTCCCTCCTATTAGCATCCCGGCGACTTGGCTCGTGATCACGTTTTGCGTTACGCGGTAAGTTACTTTGTTGCGCCAGGCATCATTACCGCTCCTATCACTATCATCATGGGAAGAGGAGGAGGATGAAGAGGAGCGCGGTGGCAAGAACCCCAAAAGCTCATGATACACGCCATATATATCCTCTCCATGCGTGTACGAGTCCTCGAGACCCGGAGCCGTGATCTGCGGGAACTGGCACGTCCCTATCCATCCTGACGGCACGAACGGGTTTACTTCCGAGGTGAAGCCTTTCCAGAACCCCTGGGCCGGACGCTTGACGTTTGCATTACCATTGTCGTTAAAAGGCGCACCGTAGTAGTAAAGCCCCTGATCATTGCAGTCCCAGTGATATGGTTCCACGGGGAACGCGTTGCTTGCGTAGGGCGTGCGCTTGTGGTGTCTTTGGATCTGGTGAGAAGCGTAGATTCCGGGGTTAGCTACCGTTGTGTGAGGAAATTAAGAAAATCGAGAAAATCACAACACCAATTCAATTTATCTTCTCGTCTCGTCTCGTCTCGACCAGGCGTATCATATCGTATTATACCACATCAAATCCTTCCCCTGCTAATAGCTTTTCACTCCATAACGCATACTCAACTCAATAAACATATTTCAATCAGTGATCCCACGAATTCCGCCGCGATGGAAGTAGCACTTCAGAAAAACCAGGCACACGAAACACCCGAGAGACCAAGCAAAACAAATAGCAAAAACGTCCAAAAGAATAATAACCAAAAATAGTAAAGAGACAGCAGACTCACAACCTCAACAAACCGCAACTCAAACCCCTGCCCAGCCCTCTTATACTCCTTCTTCCTGACATGCGGCATATTACACCAATTATACGTGCCGTACTCTGCATCAGGTGTATCCGACGAATTAAATATAAATCCGTAAACACCTGTTCCGTGCAGCGCTGCGTCGAGGTCGTTGATGGAGGTATTCCGGGGCGGGTGCCAGTTCAGATCCACATCCACCACGCCTATACCCGTGCCCGGACTTGCACCTGTGCCTATGCCTGCACTTCCGCCCAGGGCCGTTAACAACGACCACCAAGAGATCTGGCGCATATCGAATCCCTTGATGACAACGACGAGATAATACGCAATAAACAGCAGTGCGGGAGGAATTGCCACCGTCAATACCCCGATCGGATACGTAGCACGCGCACGCTCGTGCTCTCGCTGGCGCTGGTCGTTGTTCGATCGGCCCCGAGACCAAGGAAACATCCTCTTCCATACCTAAGTAGGAAGTAGGTAGAGAGGTAGGACAAGAAACAATCATTCGATAACCTTTTAATTTTATTACATTGCCTGCATCGGTGCATGCGCCTTCAAAAGGTAGATATGTATTTACATGAGTAATCAGAATAGTAGTAAGTACTGCTCAGGAGAGCATTCACGTTCACCAAGGAAGCGAGCCGACTGGTTCGTATTTCCATGTGCATATGTAGGTTCGGTCTAGGATGTCCCCCCCAAGATAAATCACATTTCTTTCCCCGCACCCACTCACTCACGTATACGCCACTTAAACGGTATTATCTCTGTAGACAATTTTTCGTTATACTTTGAAAACTTTCACGTTTTTTTCTCAAATCTGTCTCTCGAGGATAAACCTGGTACTACCAAACTTGCCTGAAAAATAAACAACTTCCGTTCTCTGCCGTGTGATCAGTGCTAACGCATTTAGTTTGGTAGCGGCTTCAAAACGAATACAAGATCCAGTCGTCTCTCGAAACTCTATGGGAGCTTCCTTGTTGCCCTCTCTCAAATCATAATGCACATCTGTGATGGCATTCCCAATAGAATTGGTTTTTCCATAGCAAAAAGTCATGTGACAGAAGTCGTGTTGTTTGACAGTGAGCTGCGTCTAGTCACACGAACACGTACTCACCATCAAACTGGTAGAGATTTCCCTCTTCCATAAGATATCAGTTTGAATTGCCCCGGCCGGAAAAACTCGCCCCCCAAGAGGTAGCCGTTCAATCTGTCATCATAATCTGGTTCATTCTTGACTCGTGTTGCCATTCCTTCTTCGTCTTCGCAGGCGACCATGTCTCTGTCGATTACTGCAGACACCGAATCTAAAGTCTCAGCGGTCTTGTATCCACAGAGACCAGCAATCTCTTTGGGAACTTCACCTTTGGCGAGGGTGACCATAGAAGTGTCAAATTTGTCCTGTAGGATCTTCCTCCACGCGTCGCAAATGGAAGGGCAATGCTGTGTCTCCTCGTATAGAAACTTAACCTTGCGCCCAGTCGGCACTCTGTTGTGAGCAAACAAGATATGACGAACGGCTCCAAGCAAGTCACCGAAATCTGTTGGTGCTTCGGCGAACGAATCTGCGGCGCTCAAGTTGTCATCAAAACCATGACAGTAGGGACATTGGTATTTGGGACATTCGGGGGCAAAGCGGCCTACGATCCAGGTATTTGAAGCGAGGAGTGGCGTATAGCGCTTTCTTGCATACCAGAATATGGAACTCAAGATACTATCGAAGGATATCTCGGTCCATGAGGGAAGCTTCGGGGCGATAGATTGCATCTCTTCCCATGTGTACATCGACGAGATCTGTAGTGGCGTGGCCATGTTGACGAAGGAGCCATCTTTCACCTTACTGACGGATATGGGGCCATATGATATCCCGAAAGGGAACTTTAGCCCAAGGCTATCATTGTTTACCAACTTACCAAGCTGGTGCTCGCTAATCGGAGTGCATAATCCCTTCTTCGCGTCACTTGTCACTGGGCCAAACGATACTTGGTGGAAGGCTGCAAACTCGACGGCAACAGAGTGTAGGATGTTGACAGCTGCATGTTGAGGAAGGCAAGGGGGCCAGCAGTCGGGAGAGTTGCATTCTAGCGGGGAACGAGTGGTGTCGTGGATCACTTCTTCCAAGCCTGTTCTACACTTGCTTCGGCCTGCCATGCAATCCACTGGCTCAAGACAAATGTGCTTCAGCTTGATGCAGCTTCGTTGGCCACATAGGTTGATAACATGACTGTGATGGCGCACCCAGCCGATAAAGTCTCTCCAGTTCTCAATGGCCATGATTTCAGCGAGGCGGATATATCGCGCATGTTTTTCGCAGCCAATTGTTGCGCCAACTGTTGTACATCGTGCTTCGGAGGGGCGAGGGCGGTCGTTATGGGAATCCAATGTAGACTTCAAAAGGAAGGCTAACCTCGACACTGCAATAGACCAGGGCTGATCGGGCAAGGCCAAGCATATGCCAGTCATGCAGCTGTCACTAATACTATCCATCTCCGCACAGAAAAGCTCAAAAGGGCGAGCGTATTGGCGTCGAAGTCTATCAAGGTGATCATATTGGCACTTTTCGGCGGTAAGGGCACATTCTCCCGACGGTGAAGTAATGTCGCGCGTGGCAAGACTTGTGATTGGCTTCAAAGCGATAGCGGACTGTCTAGAAGGTTGTGCTCTGGATTCGCTGTCCATACACAAAGCATCAGTGGACGCCTGCGTCTCACCGGTAATCAGTTCTGAGTGGGCATACCTGTCCTCTGTCTTCTGCTTCTTCGCAGGCTGCTGGGGCGGGGGAGAGGCAACGACTTGTCGGATGGGATCTTTCGGTTTACCTTGGGCTTGGGCTTTTTGAAAGTTGGTTTCTAGTGGCGCAAGTTTCTTCTGCAGCGTGGCGAGTTCTGCGGACTTGATTCGCATATCTGCCAGCAGAATGTTCATGGCCTCTCGTGGGTAGGTGGGATCAGCCCGGGCATTAGCCAAGAGGGTCTCGACGATGGCCAAGTTTTGGCTAGCTTTTCTGACTTCTTCTCTCATTTGATGCATCTTTTTGAAGGGCATTCCGTCGCGGATGGGTTGGTCAGCTTCTAGTGAGAGAGGTCCAGGTTGCGTGGCGCCAGGCGAAGCTGCCCCGGATTGCGGCGATATTTGTGAAGAAGATGGCATGGCTTCCCACAGTTAGGGATGGGGATGGCAACAATGTATTTCAGCAGTAGATGTTTGCTTGATGAACACAGTAGCCAGATGATATGTCAGTGTTGGTGTTGCGGTAGTGTCCGGTGAGGAGAATCAGAAGCATCAAAATAGAAGGACAAGAAGGGTGGGCAGGAGGAGGGAAGAAGAAACAAGACGATTGAGTCTTTCCACGTGAGTGTTTTTATTGTTGGAAACCGCTCTCATAGGCACCTGCCGCAGAGAAGTGGACGTAGGTACCAGGTACTTATACAATGGCATATACGGCTACCTGAATGTACTTTCATGATGTTTGCCTATAGAAGGTGTTGGCTAGAGTGGAAGCACTCTCGTCATGCCCATTCGCTCGAGGAAGGAGCCATAGAAGGCTTGTACGAAGGCACGTTGCTACAATACACATACAACACACATGTACCTCCATAATAGGGATGTACATTCACAGTACGGCTCAAGTACTATAGGGATTTATCTGAGAGTCTGCGGCAGGTGTCATCGAGTTTCGCCTGCCCTCCCACATTACAAGGACTAGGGAGTGGTTGCATTCAGATCATGTGTAATTACGATTGGTTGCACATGTATTTATGGCTAGAGACCTACCAACCGAATCCACTGCATATTAGCTGAGAGTTGTGTGAAAACTTCAGTGTAAAAATGAGTTCCTCGAATATGAACTCCGATTAAGCTAAACGAGGAGGAATCCGTTCTTCTCTTCACCCGAGTTGACTATATTAAAGCGGTCCCTCACTGTCATTGTAACCCCTATTAGTGGTGATGGTGACCCACAAAATTACACATTGAATAGCTTTTTTTCATTTTCTTCGCGCTGGTTACCTACGGAAGCAGTCAAGTTGAATAATGTCGGGTGCGAGATTGCAACTGACTTTCAGTATTTAGATGGATGGTCCTCAAGGATTGCATGGTCATTGACATATAGCGTACTCGTAAGGAATATATGAGACCCGTTCAAAACCACATTGTATATTCCTCCAATGAACTGAAGATCGATCAAGAACTAGCGAGTGAAGGTCTAAGAGACAACTGTATTAAATCAAGATTAAGTGAGCTAATGAATCTCCGATGTGCTGCTTACATAGATTTGACTTCAGTAATTGAGTGCTTGATGGTTGGCTTATCTACACCTAAAGATTAGAACACGCTACTTACGCCCTCCCTATAACTAGTCGCCATCGATTTCAACGTGTGATGCGAACCCATTAATACCGAAGCTATTGTAGGGTCCATCGTGTAACCCCTATCACATGTCACAGTAAATGTCTTTTGCTCTTTGCACTTCGGGCTTATGTCACACCTACTGCTAGGACTATCTGCCTTTAAGGAGGCGGCGCTGTCTCAGTTAGGAGGCCTCTTCAACATACCATCATTAATGAGACATCACCGAAAACTCCCTGATCATGGAGACTAAATGACTTAGTAAACATAGATAGTAACTGTGATCAAAAGGATACGAAGTTCGAAAGAAGCCCAGCGGGAGCTATCAGCAATCCCCATGTCAAAGCAATTACATGATGGGAGCGTAAAGCTGAACCTGCCGAGGGGATCATACTTCTGTTTCAAGGCCCTCAACCGATCAAGACGCCACTGTTCGTATCCATACCAGTTCTCGACTGCCTCATTCCCAAAGGCGTAATTCACATACGTAAACTTCTCTTTCTGTCCGCCCGCCCCGTAGAGTACCTGGCGGAGACTCCCACCCAAACTAGCAGCCACCTTATCAAGGGCAAAAGTATCTGGGGCATATACCAGCAACGTGGAGACCAAGAGGTTCCCTGCTTTGTTAGGGAACGCTGTTTGATCATTGCCGATGGACTGGATACATTGCAGCGAGTAGCCTTCGAACAGAAACAGAGACCCGTTTAACGCAGGAGTTGATTTAGTAGCGGATGCGAGCAGATCGTAAACCCTGCGTTACGCACCGGTGTCATGCATCTGCAGATCGATGGGAAAGCGCATGTTGACTAGCCCGGCCTTTTGACAAGGAGGCGATTTGTTGGAATCGCCTGTCCAGGTGGCGGGGTCGGGGTAAGACCCGCCACAAGCACCAGTGACAAGCGGCCCAAGATCGTGGAACAGTCTAGTATAAACCGGATCAACAATGCTGGCCCCCTCTTGGAGAATGAAAAACATTATCAAGGGCTGGTGAGGCAGTCAGCCCAGTACAACCAACCAACCCCAGTTAGATTTTGTCATACCTTAGTAGGATCAAGGCCTAGTTCGTTGAAGAAAAATGAGTAATTGACAATATCTACTGGCTGGCTCCCATTCTTGAGGAGATGTCGGTTGATAACATCATATAGTCCTATGCAACAATACCTCAGGTTCCCAATCAGTAACAAGGTCGATTCCAGTAAGGATAACGTCGGGATCGCAAACCCCCCGCATCGTAAACCACCCCCCGGACCACCTACCCACCTAACTTTAGAAGCTATTTTCTTAACTAATATTAGATTTGCAATAGTTTTTTTAGTGTTTTTCAATAGATTATGCTATTCTAACCTCAATTACCTCTTTAATATCTATATCTTTGCATTCCGGAACGTTTATATTAACAGCTTTATCTATATATATAATCTTTTTATATAGTTTGTATTTAGCCTTCTGTATATATATTATACAACTAAACTTATTGCTAAAGCTTTTTTTAACTGCTTTATATTTGCTTTTAGCCTTTTTTTTATAATTTAAGCCTTTAAAGTTTTAATCTTTGCCTTTAAAAATATAATCTTTTTAGTTTTTAAATTAAACGCTTTATTAGCTTTAATAAAGAATAATCTTTATAATAGATTATTAAAAGATAAATAGGTCTTTATTAGCTTTTACATAATAGTCTATAATACTTAGCTTTTAAAAAGTATTTTTATAATATTATTAATAATTATTATTAAAAAATTAAATATAATAGATTATTTTTTTATTATAAATATTAGTATTATAGCTTTAATAATACCTTTTTTTTAATATTATATCTTTTAAAAATAGTAAAACCTACTAGTCTTTTAAATATATTTTAGCTATTACTTATACTTTTTTTATATTTTTAGCTTTAATATATTTTTGCAAATAACTTTATATATTAATATTATATCCTTTTTTATAAGCTTTACGCTAAAGTATTTTATAAATATATATTATAATCTGTTTTTTTAGCTTTCTTTTAAATAAAATAAAAACTTTTATATTTAACAGCTATAATATATAACTATAATAAAGGCTTATAAAA
>NPFG01000293.1:0-50380 GCA_002288965.1 Xylaria sp. MSU_SB201401
GTTAAAATTTTAGCGTGGTTTTTAATATAGCTATAAATAAAATAGTAGTAAAATTATAAAAAATATATTTAGATTCCTTTTTAAGTTAATAGCCTAAAATTTCAAGTTGCATACTTATAGCTATAATATTGGCAAAGTTATTAAGGATTTTATATGTGGATTTTATATAGGGATTTAGTGATCTAGTTAATTAGGTGATCCGGTCAAGTGGGAGATACGTTATAATTTAATTAAATATATTATTAAAGTAAAAGATATATTAGCTTATAAAAATTTAAATAAAAATTAGAAATATATATAAAGAGAATCCTTTATTTCATTATATAGATTAGTGTCTTATTTTTATATTTTTATTTGATGGCTTTATAGACCTGCAGAAGCTGCTGAGTTTGGGTGGTCTGGAAGGTGTGTGTGATTTCTTTTCGGAACCCCCCTCTGCCCTGGCCCAGTATCTCGTAATGGATACGCGGATTCTTAGCTGTCCCGGTACCTGTACAGCGCTACCATGCTGAAACAATGCATCGCCACAAACGGCCTGCGCATGCCAAGGCCGTTTAGCCTAGAGGCCCCCCACGAGCCGTGTCATCATCATCGTCCACCTAGCCTCAATTGCTTGCTTACATACAACATCGTCGTTCGCGACCTCTTTTCGCTTCATTCGTCCAACTGTACTGATGCCAATGTCTAAAGAGAGATGAAATGGCTAAGTGAAACCCGTCTGATATTTTTGAAAGTGAGAAGTCACCAGTTGACGGCCTGACGGCGAACCCGGAGCTCCCGATACAAGCCCTCCGTCTAAGCTTACCTGTGCCTGCGTCTGCCTTTCTGTCTTGTCTGTCTACGCGCGCAGCGTCGAATTGCTCAAACTACGGGTGCTGGAGACCTCCCATTTACTCTCTCGGTGACTCTATCACGAACGAATAACCCGAACATGACTCCGGCCGACCCTCTTCCGACAGCACAGGCGCTGGCCCTCCCTCCCTCACCTTCTCCCTCGCCATCGCCAACATCACCTTCCCGCAACCAATCCTTCCCACCGTGGGCTCGATCAGCACCCGGTCATGGCGTCAACGATCTCTTTGTCGAGACCCGTCCGGCAGGGATGCGCCGCTTATCGACGCCGTACTCGCGCCGCCGCGCTAGCACCAACCAGCAGCGCCGCCCGCTCGCCCAGCAGATAATGCAGAGCAGCATCTCGATAACGCACAAGCTCGTCAAGCTCGGCAATAGCATGACGCCCTTACAGCAGGCAATATCGGGCCTGGTAGGGCTCGTGGCCCTCGTGCTGACAATCCTGTTCCTCGTGTTCTCGCACCGCATCTTCGCCGCCCTGCGTCCCGTCGCCGAGGGCTGGCGGAACCTCCCCGGCGGCTGGGTCCTCCTTTTCTTCCTTTCCGCCATCACGGCCTTCCCGCCCATGATCGGGTACAGCACGACCGTCACCATCGCGGGGTTTATCTTCGGCTTTCCGCGCGGCTGGTTCATTATCGCCGGCGCTACCGTCGTCGGGTCGACGGCGTCCTTCATCGCTAGCCGCACCGTGTTGAGTGCTTATGTGCAGCGGCTTGTGGGCGAGGACCGGAGGTTCGTGGCGCTCGGCCATGTGCTGCGACATGACGGATTGCTTGTATTGGCCGCTATCCGCCTTTGTCCTTTGCCTTTCTCCCTCAGCAACGGCTTCCTCGCCACGATCCCCAGCATCTCACCCGGCAGCTTCGCGCTCGCTACCGCGCTTTCGACCCCAAAGCTACTCATCCACATCTTTATCGGCGACAGGCTAGCACAGATCGCCGAAGACGAGGACATGCCTCTCGGCACGCGTGTAGTGAACTACCTGAGCATTCTCTTCGGCCTCGTCCTCGGTATCACTGTTGGCTGGCTCGTGTATCGGCGGACGATGCGGCGCGCGAAAGAACTTGCCGTGGAAGAAGCCACCGCAGGCACGGACGGCAATGGTGCTCTAATTGCTGACGAGCTCGCCTACAACGACGTAGAGGGGGGTGTGTTCACGAGGCGGTCGGGAGAGGGCGATTCTGCGGCACTCATCATGGACGATGATGATATCTCACTCTGGGATAACACGGAGAGCCCTCACGGGGCGTATCGAGATGAAGACGACTTCGACTCGAGTCAGAATAAGAGTAGCTCGGGAATAGAGAGCGAACCCATATCTAGACCACACTGATACTAGATTATGCTTTTATGGTAGAAACAATATACTGGGGTAACAATTGGTAAGACAGCTTGGCATCGGCGTTGGGAACCGGGAAAGGGGTGCATTAATGACATCGGTTATTTACTTTGATTTCACGCATCCTCATTTTACGCGATAGGTCTAGTCTTAGAACTTGACATGTTGCAAGTCACATCAATGGCTTTGTACATTAAATTACGTATGTGTATGATTCTGTCTGTGTATTATACACTCTCACTGAAAAACTAAGGTTTTATGCGTCATGATTTGTTTCAATGATTATTTGTATCCTTCATACTTGTAAACTTTCGAACTCCGAACATGCAGGTATGCGCCGCCCCATGCATTGAAAAAGATGTAATCATCCCGCCTGCTAAACGATCAATCTTGAGAAGGAAAAAAAAAGGCATGTTAAAATCATGAGGTCATTGTTTGGCTTCCGTTGGGTATTACGAAACTAAACAGTTTTGATGATAAGACGCCATCATCTACCGTTGTTGCGTCTGGTAATACTGCATAAATTGAATGGCTTGCTCGACCGGATATCCAATGAAAACTGGTCCGGTGAACAGCATCTGAGGGCTACCACCGGGTTTAGCACGTGGTAGGTCTGTTGGATTTAAGAACGCAGGTTGTGGAGAAGGACTAGCAGCTGTTTGCGCTGGTGGAAGACCATGTTGTGAGGGAGTAAAGGGTTGGTCGAAGGGTGGAATATCAGCTAACCGGACGGAATCCTTATCCTTCTGTTTGGGAGGCGTCATCATTGACGTTAGCTTGGCGTGGTCAAAAGGACACTTCCCTTTTTTGGGCAGTGGCGTTTCTGCATCAATGATGGGGGATGGCATATGTACAGGGGCTGGAGGGGACTCCGGGCGTCCCTGAGGCACACCCTGGCTCGATTGTGCGTCCGAGAAGATCGGGACCGGGACCGATATTCCCCAAGGCCGGCTGGGTGATTCTCCAACGCGAACTTCCTTCAGTGGGCGGTCAAAGTGGCTTTGCCTTTCATCTTCCTCGTCGTGATCTGGAGCAGTCTGGTCCGGGTCATCGGCAACAGTAGCGCTGACTGTATGTGCCCAGTCGTGTACCCTGTCGTTTGACACCTGTTCTACGTCACTTTGGGGTCGGGTGTCTTGCTCAGGCAACATCGGTTGGTGTATTTTCCCAAGACCCTCAACCATGCTGACCAGATTGGTGTACTTGGCATCTAGCTTTTTGACGTGTTCTTTGTTCCTCTGATAGCGCCTAAGGCATACCTCATGACTTCTTGGCAGGTCGTGTTTATGCTTCTCAAGATAGTCTGCAATTTCCTCAGGGGAGTGTTGGTCAAGATATCGGATAGGGCATTTGGCGGCTGCGTGTTGCGAGCCCGTTTCGTCAAACATGGTTGCACATATGGGGTCCTCATGTTGTCCTGCAGCACCTCGGCGGCCCCATTGATCGTGTGCTTGTGGGTCTTGCTCGCTAGGCTGAGAAAAAGGGCAGTCTAAGCTTCCCCTCTTCCCTTCGACGGTAAAATCCTGCTCGAGTATTGTGGACATGGTAGTCATGGTCGCGGGATTGAGGCTGTCTCTGCTCTTGCTAGTCTGACTACTTTTGCTGAAGTCGGTTAGGGAGGAAGCGACGCGTCTACCTTCGCGAATAATCACGGCAATTTGATGTTTAGAATCGGAGGTCTTGCGATTAGGGAGTGGAACAAAATTTGTATTTGCTAGTGATGAATTGTGTAATTCAGGGGGAACCTGTAGGTTCACCAATGTCTCTGATACCTCTGGCGCGGCAGCCGCATATTTGTCAGCTAGACATTGGAACTAGTTGCGAGTGGATGTTAGCGATGATGACATGTTGCGGTGCCTGTCTCAAGCAAAAGAGAACCTTAAAAGAAGGAATCAAGGCTCATGTAGGTTGCCGTAGTTCAGAAACTTTATGGTAATAGTATCGGTCACCACTACCTTGGAGGTAGCTCGCGATCTAGAGCTAAAGATAGTCTCATCATAAGAAGGCGTAAGGAGGAAGGGAGCAAGGGACGGAGAGGAGTCAAACATGCGATATCGTTCCGCAATATTGCTGCAACCATCCATGGTGATAGGCAACTAGACAATAAGCATCAAACGTACCTGCTCGCGTGCATAGCGGAGCTTATGCTCCAAAATGGTCTGCCGGTCGCTCAGGTTCTGGACTTCGTCGGCGAGAGCATTGAAAGACTCAACCAAAGTCTGCGTCAAATACTGAGCATTCATACCAGATATTCCCGAGCCCATCTCTTCACGCGATTCTACTTGCGCTGCTCTGCCTCTACTACTATGGTAGCTGTATGGAGAGGGAATAGAGAAAGGAAGAGGGAGACGGACGGACTCGAAGAAATGGTAGAAGAAATGGTAGAAGAAATGGGCTGAGGCGGAACTATGGCCCAAGACCCACCTTTGTGGATTCTTGAGCTCCGAAGCGGTCCGGCCTAAAAGAATCCCCGTCACATGCACAAATTCATTTATCCGTATATCAGATCTTTGGCATTTCCTGGGTCACAGCGTTCTGCATCTACCTACTTATGTGTACATGTAGTTGTAATTATTACCAATTACTAATGGTCGCATATTTTATCGTGTCTTCTTTTTTATCTTCTTTTTTCTTTCTTTTTCTTCAAAAGTAACGATTGATCGTTAAGGTGTTCTGTTGTTGGTGGATTCTACCATCTCGGCACAATCCAAGCTGAGGGGCCGTAAAAGTTATCTGTAAACTCCAAGTAATGGCGCTTCCCCTCTTCACCACTCGTTTGCACGGCGAAGCTCCGTACCGGGATACCTCACTCAAGTAATCGATGTACACAAATAATTTATATCAAGGCCGGTACGAGTCCGTTCTTCATAGAATACCTATTCTTCTACACTCAACGAATCGTGAATGAAAATGGCTCCCGTCATTGCTCAGCTGGTTTCCGAGAGTAAACCGTATCTGGTGCCAGGTGCGTCGTCGACGACGTTATCGTCCTGACGACTTGGCATCTTTGATTGACCAAACAACTTTCTAGGTAAACTGCTCGTCAAGGAGCTTTGGTTTGAAGTACCTTTGGACCATTCAAAGCCTGAAGGAGAAACCGTCAAATTATTTGCGAGAAGTGCAATCAAATATGAAAGGCCTATAGTTGAAACTGCTGATATTATCCAACGGCCCTATCTCCTTTTCCTTCAGGTTGGTCCCCATAAATATTGTATTCACTCTCTGGACATGTCTACTCTCATTGATCTTGCATCCTTCCGAAACATGAGCTGAACGTTTACTGTGTTCGGCAATAACTAATCCCAGCGGTGCAAATAGGGTGGCCCAGGTCACGGCACACCTGCACCACAGGATAGCACACTCTCGAAACACATGCTCGACCGGGGATACGAGCTACTGCTTCTCGACCAGCGCGGCACTGGTTTCAGTTGTCCCATTTCTGCTCACACACTGGCACGAGTTGGTGGCCCCCAAGAGCAGGCCGATTACCTGAAGCTATTCAGGGCCGATACTCTAGTTCGAGATAGCGAGGCCGTTCGTCTCTGCCTCACCAAGGATTCCCCGCCCGAGAAGAAGAAATGGTCTACTTTCGGGCAGTCATTCGGGGGCATGATGACGATGACCTACCTCTCTTTTGCACCTGAAGGTCTACGCGAATGCTTCATTACGGGAGGTCTTGCATCGCTTGACAAAGGACCAGAAGACGTGTACACGGTGACATATCAAAGGGTCAAGGAACGAAATAATACTTACTACGAAAAGTTCCCCCAGGACGTCAAGACAGTGAAAGACATTGCCGAGAAGATTCAGAAACTCGGTGGTGAAACGGGTGTCTTACTACCTGCTGGTGGTTACTTAACGGTCAAGCGCCTCATGACATTGGGCATCCACTTTGGGATGGACGGCGGTCTCGACACGGTCCACAATCTCATCATACGAATGAAAGGAGACCTTGACCAGTTTGGTGTGTTCTCGCGTGCCACACTTAATGCAATAGAGCAGGACGGTGGATGGGATACTGCTCCTATTTATGCCTTGCTGCATGAGCCCTGTTGGTGCTACGGCCCCGGTGTTGCTGGTAAATGGGCAGCTGAGCGTGTGGGTCAAGGCATTGAGGAATTCCAATGGCTCCGCAAGGACTGGGCAGGGTTAGCGGCTCTCGGTGACAAACCACTCTACTTCTCCGGCGAGATGATCTTCCCTTTCCATTTCGAGATGTGTTCAGAGCTTTCTCAGATGAAGGAAACGGCGCACATTCTCGCGTACTATGACGAATGGCAACCCCTATACAACATTGAACAACTTGCTAAAAACGGTACGTATAAAAACCTCCGATGCCTGATACCTTGTTATTCTTATATCGTATCATCTAGCAAGTTCTATGACATAGAACTTGAGGAACTAGACTAACACGTTTTTATGCACGCAGAGGTGCCTGTATACGCTGCAAGCTATAACGACATGTATGTTGACCAAGTATTGGCGCGGGTCACTGCCTCTCGGATAAAAGGTATCAAGGTCTTTGAAACCAATGTCTTGTTCCATAGTGCTTTGCGGGCGAAACCGGACGAGGTTATCCGAGAGCTACTTGCGCTGAGAGATGATACTATAGACTAAACTTTTTTGGTTTGGCGTGTTCATCACCACTTTAGGACGAATAAAGACTGAAGTGTTATGGGCTTACACAACCGACCGAGAAATCTAGTATACCGATTATAGACTTGAACCCATTTAGCTCTGCGATTGTTCTGCCAAAAAACTCTTCTAAAGCGTGTTAGAATAGACCGGGCTAATCCTCTTGGGACATTGTGCCTTTGTCACTCGATTCGAGCGTGTTTGATGATGAAGATTCATATTTCTTATTAGCAGAGATGCGGCTATTTTTCACAACAGACTGCTCATCCTTAACACGAGGCAGTTCAAACCACGCCAAACGCGTTTTTCTATATTGGAATTCTCGGTGCTACATCCCTCCAGAAAGCACATCTGTCTTCAAGCCGGGCTAGTCTCGCGCTCGTAAACCCGGCACTACCAATGACCCATTCCTGTCCTGTTTCCAATCTGGGCAGTCCGGACACATTGCTTGCTGTCAACTTCAAAGTGTTGGGATCACCGGTCATGAAGAATGATGCCAAAGCACCTAACGCATACGAATTTAGCGAGAAATGTCCAAAGCAACGGGAACCAACTGTTTACACAGGGAGATGAAAGAAAGAAAAACGGTATACGAACCTGCATAACCCTTGTAATGTAAAGGATCCTGCTGTTGGGCATAATTGATCGTGTTCCACTGTGGTTTTGAGATTTTGTCAGCAAACGATAATTTCAAGAAATCCCTCCTATCCGTATTTGATTCCCACCTACCCAGTAAACGTCGGAAGCACTATGATTCTCTAGTAAGTGACTATACTTTGCCTGAATAATAAGAAAGGGACTCCATACTGTTGCGCCGGAGAAATAGTGTACTCGCCAACCCACCCATCTCTCGCGCTACCTGCCATCCAGTACGCAGGACAAGCAAGCGTCGAGTCTCGATAGATCAGTCCGGCCCGAGTATACGAGTCGTTATACATCGCGACATTCTCTGCGGTGCCGGTCTCAGGATATAAACTCTTCAACCTTAGCATATCCTGCTTGGAAAGAGCAGGGACATATCCCGAAACCCACTCATCGAACGAAGCCGTCGACGAATTAAATGGCGGGGCGCCAATATCAGCGCTGCTCTTCAAACCAGCCGGGACAAAGTTCTCGCCCTCGTGCGTATTATACATGCCACACCCAGCAATAATGGTACTTCCGTTTTGCACCGTGACGGTAGAGAGTGGTTCGCGCAAGAAAACGCCGTCCATAACGGGGCCCCATTCGAACGTCGCAGTGGTATATTTGTGACTATCAACAATAACGAGGTTCGCTTCCCGGATCGTCTGTACGTCGATGGTCTTGAGACACTGCAGACTGTCCGCCCCGCACATCCCGTCATGTTAGCCAACGTATCATATCGCCACTGCGCCTCGGGGGCGTCAACTGCGTAGGTTTTGGCCCAGAATGGGCTCGAAGCAAGCGCCTGTCTAAACAGTGGCGTATCTTCTCCCTCACCTCCGTGATCCGCGATAACTTGCGCGAGCACGCTACCGCCCCCCGCAGACTGGCCCCAAACCGTGATGAACTCAGGGTCTCCTCCGAAATGGCTAATGTACTTTCTCGTCCAGCGCAGGGCCATCTGCTGATCCAGCAATCCCACATTGGCGTCAGAGAACGGGTCCGAAGCGATTTCTTTCCCTGGAAGGAACCCGAAGGCGTTGACGCGGTAGTTCGGATACACGAAGATTAGGTCCGTTGCATCGGAGACATTGAGAATCGGGTATGCCGACGGCGGCAGTGCGAACGATGCAGAGCCCTGTATGAATCCCCCCCCGTAGAATGTCACGACGACGGGGCGCGGACGACCGCTGTGCTGCCACGGACGGCTGTACAGCCCGAGGTAAAGACAATCTTCAGAGCCGTTGACCGTTCGCTGCGGGCACATATCGAAAGTCTCCGACGAGTCGTAGACGCCATCTATATTAGGCAGAGGGGGTTGAGGAGCCCGAAATCTACGGTGTTTGAGGAACGGATGTGAGCCGAACACTTGGTTATTCTGAGAAGGAGTGCTACATATGCAATCATCTCGAGAGTGTCAATTACCTATTCTGTCCCACTGGAGGAGCGGCAAACGGAATTTTCTGCCAGTACGAAATATTGTAAGTAGAGTCATACACCCCTTTGAAGGTCCCGTAATCCAGGGTTGCGGTGAGGACGACCTGTGTCTCCCCAAACCCCACGAGAAGGCAAAGATATAATGCACATATTACTTGCAAGAACATTATTGCTGTTGAGAACCAAGCATCTAGACAATGGGTCTAACCAACCTCAAGAAACAATGTGAATCTTAACTATCGAGCTTGTTTAGACTCCACATAGTCTGCTTCATATATGCTTTTACCCGGAGGGCTCTTCTGGGAATGTCTTCGGTCTGGGGTATGGGCCATGGGCTATGGGGTACTTGATGGGGAGATTTGGGGAACCTAGCCCGGTGAGCCCCGGGCTCGGTTGACATTGACCCTTTAACCGAGCGTCTATTTTGTCATTGCCGTTCCGTCATTGGACATTCATATCACTCACAGAATATGCCCAGATGCCAGAAACACGCCACCGGTGATATTTGATGGAGTTCCGATTTCGTAAATACTCAACGTTTCCCTAGCTGTGTCAAAGGGTCCTTCATTCCCCAGAAGCCAGAATACTCTACGCTCATTATCATAGAGGGTCTCGTGAATTCGTCAGAAGAGGCAGAAATTATCATTAGTGGTGCTCTAATCCAATTTAGTATTCGTCGTCAAGATCCTGCTGCATTTCGGCCTCTAGAAAATTGTCAGATCCTGAACAGTGTTACAAAGTAGATAAGTACTCACGCCAGAGGCGGTTAGCAGAATCTGTTATAACCTGGGCTTTAGCGAGAAGTTTCTCCTCGTACTTTTGCTCGTCTCTAGATTTGACTCGCAGCTTAGTCGGTTGTGCCTGTAGCTATACTTAGCTGAATTGGATGATCCATCTGCGACAACAGCACAAACCTGCATGAGTATAGGGAGAAGCTCCTTTGGATCGGCATTGGCAAGTGATGCGACGGTTTTGAAGCCGTTGTCGTAAAAGACTCGGGCTGTCCGACTTTTAATAAATGCGACCTTTGCGAGAGCTAATAGGTCTGCTTTGGCGCCCGCACGAAGGCGGTCTGAGAAGTGCTCTAGCATAGCTGCCATAGCCCTAGCCGAAGTCAGTAAAATTGAGCACCTTTTCAGGTTGATGTTGGTCATCTCCTACCCCCAGCCCATTTGCTCACAGAATTTAATCATTCCTGCAGCGAAGCCTTGACAAGTTTGCTCTAAAGTCTGCACTGAACCCCTCGGCACATCGTACTTGCGAGCTACCATGTGCACAGGCATCTCATTGCAGAGGTCTCTTAACTGTAGAGCAAGGTAGAACCTTCGGTAAACACGAGCTATTTCCTTTTCTGAGGGATTTGATTCTTTGAGATTTCCACCCTGCGCCCTGTGGTACAAATGTCAACAGATTGTACTCAACGAATAGGATATGACGCACATTCTATTGACAACGGTTGGTTTCAGCCCAAGAAACATCATCACCCGCAGTCCGCTGTCATCGAGGGCTTCGATCTCAGACCGAAAAATTTGCCAGTTGATAGAAGTCGTCAATTCTTGGACCGGCGTAAAGGTATAAAGAATATGTATTTCGCCATCCTATTAACACTTTGGAGTCAGTAATTGCCGAATAGAGTAAGAGTTCAGTTCATGTTTCGGGAGCAAGTAGGAGCAATGAGGGCCGAAACTAGCCTAAAAGGAGGAAAAAAACTTCAGAGGACTAACCATTACGAATGCTTGTAGTGCTCGCTGCAATTCGCGATGGACAAAAGCACCATCCTCAGGCTCAAGGGACGACGCGACAACAGCTTTCCCCAATTGTGTTGCGACGAAAGATTCAGAATCGTCACACTGGATGAATTCCATCTTGAGAAGATCCTGCAAACTAGATTCAACGCGTTCCCGAATCATGTCAGATTCACCGGAAAGATTGAGCAGTGTTTTTCGAATATAATCACTGATGGATTCTCGCGAGTTTATTAACCGTATAGACACGGCTTCCAGAAGGGCTCGTTGGATTCGGTGCTTATCAGTTGTGAGACTACTTGAAATATGTGGTAGATCTGCGCGCATCAGCTCGACCACATCTTCCAAGTCACTCTTGCGACAGCAGAGATAAGTCTCTCCAATCTCATCCTTCCCCTTTCTCCCCGCACGTCCTCGCATTTGGCGTAGCATCGAAGGCCCTATTAAATTTCGACCCATTCGCGCATTGTGGAGGATTACTCTTCGAGCCGGTAAATTTATCCCAGCGGCAAGGCTACAAGTTGCCACTATAGCTTTCAGTACCCCACTGTCGTACGCCGTGGAAATCAAGTCGCGTTCCTCAGTCGTCATGCCCGCGTGATGAAAAGCAACCCCAACCGGGATAGTTTCAGCTAGATTATGATCCAGACCCATCGGCAAACTTCGCAAGTCTCCCAAGAGATCTGTCCGCTTCTCAAGAACAGTAGAATCGACTTCGTTAACCTGCGGCAGGACCTTACTGATAAGGCGCGCGTCTGATTCGCAACCTTGCCGGCTGCTACAAAAGACAAGGACGCCATATCCCGCGATTACAGTCTCATTAGCCAATGCAACGACGGCATTTAATACGGGGTCCCGTAACTCTTTATGCTGACTTGTCTGTATCGTCCGTATAGGTTGACTGCCTAGCTCAACAATATTACCAGAAGTTGGTTGTAGCCGGCTAGCGGTGTTCAAAATACTTCTCGTGCTTGAGGCTAGGTAGATCTTGTTTTCGTGGACAAGGTGCTCCTCCACTGGAACGGGCCTATAAAAAGTTCTGTACATGTGAGCATTAAGCCAATGTGATAAAAGCTCCATGTTCTAGACTGTTAGTAATCGGCAGGGCGACTTCATTCAATAGCCACGACTTACAGCTAACGTCGCGCTCATTCCAATAATCTGGACGTTTTGATCTAGACTCATCAATTTGGTAGCGATGAGTTCAAGTAGATAGCCTCGATGGTCGTCATCGACCATGTGTAGCTCGTCTACTATAACCACTGGAGTCAGTAATTACTCTTTTCAGGTGAAATCTCAGGAGCTCTGCATAGTCCCGAGACACGCTTGTGACCTTAACAGACAATTATGGCCTCCGGGAGTAGCTTGAACAGGAAGAAAATGATTACAGGGGGTTACATACGGACCACGGTCCTTAGGTTTGTGATGTTGCAGTCGTCTATAGCCATGTTAATGAGCATATTTGCCTACGCCAGTCAGAGCGTGATCACCAGGAATAAGTCAGAAATTTGCAAACCGACCTTCTCGAATGTGCAAACGCCAATATCGAAATCCAACCAAGTCGCCCTGATTTTACCACCACCAAAAAAACCAACGAGTCTGATGTTATCCTCGTCAGGCCGTTTCTGCCAAACTTGGCGCTTGCCATCAGGCTCGTCAGTTTCCGGTGGTTTCTTCTTCAAATCGTGAACGACATTGCGGAGCCACCTGACTTTCTCCTGTACAAGAGCGACATATGGAAGAACCAGTAAAGCTTTCGCATTTCTGTTCTCGAGAATGCGCTTTAACATCAAGATATCGGCAACGAGAGACTTTCCACCGCCTGTCGGGGCAGAGTATACCAGGTTCTTGGTTCCATCTAAGAGGCCAGGGCCAAGCAGACATTGCTTCTGCCACGGATAAATTTCTTTGATACCGAGGGAGGTTAGGTTATCTACAAGGGATTCTGGCAAGCCATATCTGTAGAAGGACAGGGAAAGAGAGCGATCAATAACGGAGTTAGGCGTTGCAGATACCACTTTGCGTTGAGAGTATTCGGAAGGCAGTGCATCAGAACTAGCATGATGGCTGACAATCTCACTGGCTCTAAGTCTTGGAGCTTCCCTCCCAATGCTTGAAGCCCTGTGGAAGTGAGACTGCTTGTGTGGCTCTGCAGGGTGAGAGCTGACAGTCTCGGAATAGGACCTTTTCGAGCCAGCGATGGTGGTTTTGTGGGGGTTTCCCTGTTGTAGAGAATTAATCGTGGTTTTGTGGAAGATTCCTCGCTGATCCCCCATCTCAGCCGTCGTGTGAGATGTGTAAGTGAGAAAAACGCGGTTTCGGTACGTAGGTAAATAAGTAGGCAGAAGGTGCCTAGTTGTAGTAGTAGTAGGTATGAGCTAAGCCAAGCCAATTCCCAAGGGTGCCCAGATGGTGGGGCTTGACACGAACATTGCACGTGGTCGCGTGCTTAATACTAGGTTTGCATAGATACCTTACGGTGCATATGTGACAGTCTACAGTGACCCGCAACTGGCCGTCTTGGCAACCCTTCATAAGTAAGGTCCCCTTCGAAAGGAAAGTGCATGTGGGGTCGGGTATCTATATAAAATTGCACCCCATCAACTCGAGTCATATCACATTATCAAAGCCTTTGTGCAGGAAAAGATGCCAAATGTTATCTAGCAGCCCCCATATTGTAAAAGCTGCTCTAAAGCATCACGTGAGTCTATGATATTACCTAATTACAAGCCCTCGTATCATCTACCCATAGCGTGTGCCGATCTTGTTCGGCCACGGCAGTTACACTAACGCCTTCAAAACGCCGAAGTCCCATAACCTATTTTACAATGCTTCCAAGGTTTGATGCTGAAAATGCAAACCCTCCCCCTACAAAACGCCTTGGGAGCCTTTTATTACCTTCCTGGTATATTCCTCTAGTTATACAAACCTTCCAATAACGCCAAAACCACTCCCTCTGCCGGGAGCAGACTATGAAGTTCTTTCACAGCTATATCAGTAGATTGCGCAGAGATGGGCTGGCGCTGGCACCGTTTGCAGGCCGTCCATCGTTTAGTCGTGGGGGGGCTGATGGTGCATTGGTGTTACCATTATTGCTGATACCAGGGTCGTGACTTATGGAGACACCATCACGGGATACTGGTGGACTCCTGTGTTGTGATGCTGTGTTCGACGTTGAAAACGGTGGCCGCTGAGACAATAACCCATGTGAGAAGTCTGAGCGTGGAGGTGGCCCGCCATTTGTGAGATTATGAAGGGACGGCGGGTGAGCTGGAGTGTGGTATGAGCCCACAAAGGGGCTGCCTCCATTGTGAACAGCTGGTGGCCCTCGTCGAGGAGAGGGCGGTGCCCCGTTCATCAGGGGCTGTCCCAAACCATGTTGAATGGGTGCTACCTGATGGTGATTTACCGATGCGATCGGAGGCGGCCGGAGATCACGCAAGTGGTTATGATGAATAGAGGCAGTCCCAGTGGAACTGTTACTTATTGCATGAGAAGCAACCGGGGGTTGTGCCGTGCTACGCTGCCAGTCACTATAGGAACTGCTCGAGGTTGAATAACTATGAGCAGCTGCTGGCGAAGGCCCTGGTGCAACAACAGGGCTCGGTCCTGGCCTTGGTGCAGTCAGTGGCGCGGTCAATGGTGGAGGTTGAGTTGGTTGGCCCAGCGCTAAAGGTGGCTGTACAATTGGTGCTGCCCTGGGTGGCCAAGGATTCCCAAGCTCAGTGGACATTCTTGTCACTGCATGCGTTGCATGATGAGGAGAGTTCGGCGCAGCACTCGGGTTAATGGTAGGTGGAGGACGCAAGGGCTCTATTGTTTCTGTTGGTGTCTCGACAGGTGGTGGTATATGCGGGACGGGCTGCCGACCATCTCTTTTGCACTTGTGGCATTGGAACTGTCGCTGGGCAAGGAACATCCGTGCAGTGTCTCCAATGGTGCCAGCATACCCGTTGGTCAGAATCTTCTCTTGAGCTTCATCGATCCTGTGCCATTTGGGGCTCACATCAATGCCGCATGTGATACAAGCTTTATCACCACGTTGGTGGATGAGGAGAAACTGGTCATGATCAGGCCAGTGCTTCTTCTGGCAAGGCAAAGCTATGGTCGTGGCTGAATGCCTTCTATTCGGGTTTGTTGGCATGGCGTTTGCTATTGTCTTTGTGACAAGATTGACCAGATTCGCTTTACGAACTGTTCCGGTAAGAGTAAGATCGGCTTGCTTGAAGTTGCGCACGTAAAGCTGAAGAGCATTAGCGTTACTGGGCTGGCCATCCTCATCCTTAACAATATCATGCATCCGGTGCACTACTGTCTTCTGAGGGATGTGCTCTTTGCACCATATAAGCGCTGACATTGAACCGGTCTCTCCTCCCATGGTGACTATGTTGTGCTGATCTCTCCTGGAGCCTTTAACAGGAGTAATTTCGAAGCCTAGGAGGTAACCACTTTTGTGGGCACACTCCACATGAACTTGATGAATATTGTGTTAATAAGGAATTCAGACACATGATTGTTTAGGTATAGCTTACCTGGAGCCCGGCAGCAGTGGCAAGACACACAAGCACCACCCGTCTCCTTGCAGACTTTGCAAACCTCTTCGTACCTTGCTCGAGGAATGGACGGTATACCTTCAGAGACACACAAGGCCTTAGCACTACTGAATTTGATCTCTGAGGTCCACACAGCGCAGGTAACATGAACCCAGTTGTTGTCTGCGGTTCGCTTCAAGGCCTCTCTTGGATTGACTGGCCTTTTAAGCTCAACCTGTCTTTTCTGATAGGTCTCTACTGCCTTCAAGGCTAGTTCCCGGTCAACCCTTTCTTTCTCTCTGTCTTTTTCCGTCTTCTTCTTATGCGTGTTCTTGGGGGGCTCCACAAAATCATGCTCTCTTTTTTCCACGGGACATAGGATGCACTTATATACCTATTGATACTAGTTAGTCTCAACTGCAAAGACCAATAGAGGGGGTTGAGCTCACAATAGAAACCTGAGGAATCTTGTCATTCATGCACATATCACAGATCCATTTATCTTTGTTCCGGCTCTTAGGGATTCCATAGCACGATCTATGAACAGTCAATCGACACTCCCTACAGCAGATGACCTGTTCCCCAATATTATTATTACCCTGGTTGCAAACTGCGCATGGAAGTGTGCGCAGCTTGGGCAACTCTGGAGCTGGTGGAGGAGGCGGTGGGAGTGGCTTTTCAGCTGGCTTCTCTTTCTTCTTTGGCGGAGGCACAGATACAGATGCCGTGGTGTCTCCGCCATTTTGCTCAGCATGTTTATCACCAATAGTTTTCAGCTTCTTCCGCGGTGGTGGATCAGCGGCTGTGGACTGGGGGGTTGCAACTGGCGGTGTTGCACGTGCTGCAGGGCTCGATCTTGTTGGTGTGCTGTAGACTGTCATGTTCATCATATCTTCTGCAGCTCTCAGCTCTTTCAACAACTCCTCATCAACTCTTCGCTTCCACGATCTACCTCCAGCTGTGGCAACTTTCTTGGCGAGATCTTCCATATCTTCCCACTGAATGGCATATCTTCGCCATAGCTCAGCGCAGCGTCGACAAAGTGCGACAATGTATTGGATTTTCTCCTTGTTGGCGCCTTTGCCGCCATTGTCGCTGAAAACCATAGACGCAGAATTCGGTGCTCTTCGCCACTGTCTTGAGGTTTTGGTCGCGCAGAACTTGCACATGAAGCACCGCTTTCGTTCTAGAGCCTTATCTGTGTCAAACGCGGAATCGTCATGATCATGGGCAACGTCATCTTGCAGCAGCTTGCTAGCATCCGTCTCTGCCCTACTGCCCTCTTTCTTGACTTTTCGACCAGAGAAATTGCCCCATATCCGTTTGCCATGGTCTGTCTTCTTCCAGGCGTAGTAAAAGCGGACAATACGTGCATGCTTGACGGTCTTGACATGACGAGAAACGAGGTAGAGCTCCGATCCGAATTTTGATACTCCCTCTTCAAACTTCTTAATCTCTGCAGCAGTCAGATCCGGCTCCTTAAATGCTGATTTTTCAGTCCTATCGAGCACGCGCAGTGCGACGTCGGTTTTGTAATTGTTCTTGAAAAGAGTATTGATAGCTACATCCAGGAAGTTTGTAGACTCTTTGGGTAAACCAAGCACCGGTATTATCTTTGATTTGGCGGCTCGAAGGTAATTATTTATAGGGGAGTCTATAGAGACTGTGTGGTTGGCATGTTTAGATTTCGGAAAACCCGCGTATGGTACAATGGTCGTATCATCACAGGGTTTCCACAACAATTGTGCTGTATTGTTCGGATCGTCGTTGTCAAGGTCTTCTCCTCGAGCAACATAGCCCGGCGGCTCGTCTTGAATCCACGGTCGCTTTTCACGGCGGTTTCTTTCCGATTCTGCTGCTGCTGCAAGAGCCTCTTTGGTTGCCTTTGCGTCCTTTTTGCTGCCCCTCTTAATTTCAAGCGGCTTGACTAGCTTCACAGGTCGACCCGGCCATTGCAGCACAGTCGCCTGGTGCTTTGGACCGAGTCGCGATGCTGCTCTTGGGTAGATCCTGTCATCCCAGTCAAGTGCATCCTCCGGTTTGCAGTGTAGGCCCAAGTAGCGATATGGCCACAAGCTAGCTTGATAAATCTGCTCCTGGGTAGCAGGCTGATATGTATCGTCAATTCCATCGGTCGAGCTTGTGCGGGTGGTATCAATGACGTCCTCCTCTTCGTCCCAGGCCTCTTCCTCATCTCCGTCTTGATGCGGATCCGGGAGGCTTGGAGTGTGCCTAGCCTCCAATTTTCTCTCTTGAGCTCGGCTACAGGCAGCGCAGGCCCAAGCAAAGCCACGTGATGGCTTCTTCAGTATGGGCGGGCGAACACAGTTCATGTGATATGTCTGCTGGCAAACCGCGCAATCAACCGAATCGTTACTAAGCACCAATGGTCAGCCAGTATGAAAAAGTATACCCACTGTGCAATCTAGGGGGTGGGGCCCAGAGTGAGATCCGACCAAGCGAGGGAGTGGAGGTGGCGGCGCCGCCCTTTGCTGAAAACGTACCTGGCACAGTATCCGTTGCACCGCTTACATAGCTTCACAGCGCTCGTGAACTCCTTGCCACGGCCCTGCTCGACGATGATGTATTTCCACCGCTCGTCTAGCACCTTCTTGACCTTCTCTGGCACGTTGACGATCTGAAAACAGGGAATCAACTCGTAGTATTTCTGGATATAGCGGTCGTACAGTTTCTCATACCAAAAACAATCGGGGGTTTTTCGGTAAGCCTCCATATCTTCAATTTCGGCTTTGTGGCGGATTTGGCACTTGCCGCGCAGAGATGTCAGCGGGCTGGTATCCGTGTGCATGGTAGCAAACACCAGTCTCGTATCGTTGACCCTTTTACCGATGTCTTTTGGCCGATAGTACCAATTGAGTTTTAAGGAATCTACTGGATTTTTTGGGTCGTTTTGCACGTGCAGAAATTCCATGATGCGCCCTAGATAGTACGGTTCGCCGGGCGGTTCACACACCAGGTACACGTGGTCTGCATAGGCTCAGTCAGCCAACCGAGTTAGAAAACACCAAACACTTTGCCTTCTTACCATTCGCTTCCAACACAGTTCCATCATCAGCTACCATCCTGCCGTCCTTAGGCATTCCACCACATTTCTCAAAGCTGAGCATATTAGTTTCCCTGTATCCTGCGCTGGGTTGCGCCGCTGCCTGAGCAGCGCTTCGTCGTGTGCCTGTAGTGGCTGATGTAGTCGGCGCCGGCGTGGGTGTGCCAGCTTGGCTGTGCGCGTTGTTCGTAGAGGATTGTGTTGCAGCTTTACGCTTTTTCGATGGCCCGGACGAGGTTGCGGGGCCGGTCGCGCCTGTGGTGGTGGGTGTGGATGAATGCGCGTCTTTACCGGCTCCGTGAGAATTTGAAACCCTGGAATCGTCTGCTGCAGCGCCTTTGCGCGAGCTTGACGCCGTGGTCTTGCTCGCCTCGCTCGTACCGTTCGTCGTGGCATTAGCTTGCCGCGCGCCCTTCTTTGGCTCCTCCTCCTTCTTTTCGGGAAATGCATCCTCCATCTCGACGTCCAAATCTCTGTCCTCGGCATAGTTGGGCCGTGCCTGACCACGATTACGGGAGCGCGTGCCATACGGTGACGGGCCAGCCATGGCGTCTTTAGACAATACGCTCGATGCCGCCGAGTTGGACTTGCTCATGGATTGGGTGTTGGCGTGGGCATTTTCTGCTGATTGCTTAGAGTCGAGGGGCTTGGTGGTGTTTGTATTGGTGATGGTTGAAGGAGGTTGGAGAGTAGGTGCATTGGGAGGTGCAGGTGCAGGGCTACTAGATGTGTGAGACGTTGACTGTTTTTGGGCGGCGGCGGGCCCAGGGATTTCCTTGGTCGAGGATGACGAAGGATTTGGGTGATCATCGGAGTCGCTTGTCTTCTGCGCCATGGTGGGCGATTAAAACGCGGCGCATGTAATGTGACACAGAAAACGCCGAAGAGATACGGCGTAGCGGCGACAAGAAATCGTAGACCTCTACATCCATATGATCCCAAGATAGGTACAAGTGTAACAACCGCAGATTTCAACAGCAAAAAGGAAACGTAATGAGCTAAGAATCCACGTGAAGCCAGAGTGGATGGTTTGGTAGGACCGGGGGGCACCAGGGTGCGAGTGAGTAAGCTAGCCGGCGCGTCTGATACGACTGATAGTCGACGGACTATCGAGGGACTTCTGTGGCGGCGGCCAGTGAGGACCAGCCGGGGCGAGGTGAAGGGATGCTAATGGCGACGCAGAGATGACATATGGAGCAGAGAAAGTAATAATGCACACAGGGGAGAGAACGGGCCGGCGGTTCAAATGTCTTGGGAGGGACGAAGCAGGGAGTGTGGGTAAACGTTGAGAAATGTACGGGTTGAATATTACAAGTACGGGGAAACACAGTTGGATGAGTGAGCAAGCGGGTGTGAGGCTGCGAGAGAGGAAGACGGAAAGGCGGATGGTATAGGGAGAGAGATGAGAGGAAGAAAGATGTAGTATAGAGTGGGACGGGGAGAATGAAAGGTAGTTTTAGCTAAAAGAAGCATCGATGTTGACGGGGGAGGTCTGAGGCGGCGGGACAGGCCAACCCTTCAAAGTCGGCATCCAAGGTCCAACGGTCCACGGTCTACCTATGGCCCAGGTCCACACACGCGTGCGCAGGCCAGAGCAGAGCTCTAGAGCGAGCACACACCACACCACAACCACACACACACGCACACACACGCATATACACACGGGAATCTCTTGGCCCAGTCAGACTCGAAAGGCGACGTGACAGACAGATAGATAGATACGTGGTTGAGGTATGGGGTATAGAGTAATGGGTAATACAGGAAGACCAGGGCAAGGTGGGCAGGTGAATGAGTAGATACTACTAGGTAGGTACTAGGTATGTATGGGGAGATGGATATCTTTGTATGGAGATGGGCAAGCGAGTGAGTGAGAGACTACCTACTAAGTAGAGATAGACTGTGAGTGCGTGTACGTGTATGTGTATGTGTATGTGTATGTGTATATGCATGCGAATATGTATGGGTATATGTATGTGTAGATAGGTAGGGATTGTATATCTAGGTAGGTAGGGCAAGTAGTCTAGGTAAGGTAGTAGCTAGCAACGAGCACAGTCACTGGGGCTGCCTATAATTGGCGTGGCGGCGGTGATTGAGATGGCGATGACGATGATGGGAACGAATATGCAATGCAGAGAAGAAGGGTCTGCAGCTAGTAATGGCCCAGGGTCAGGGCGTGGGAGCACCGAGCCAGCGAGCAGACCCAGGCGGATGAGAAAGAAGATTCAATGCCAGCAGACTAGCAATCCCGGTGGATACCTACTCATGTAACTCTTAAGGCCGAGCGAACTAGTTTCTGCCCTTTCTGCCCTTTGGATATCTCGAAAGAGAAAGTCGGCGGAATACCTAGGCAGACCAAGTGCCCGCTTACCGTTAGGCCGTTGCCCGCGTTTGTTCTTTCGTTGCGCACCCCGTCCGTCCAACTACATACTTACTCGTTCAAAAGGTAAGAGAAACCGACTACAGAGCAGATACCTAGATCGTGCTATGGCGCGATATATTCAATTGATAGAGTACCTTATAGGTTAGGTAGGTAGTTGGGTGGATGAACGCTTCGAATCTAGAGAGGCTGGACCGGAGTGGCTCCTCTTCCATCCTCCACGCCTAGATACATGTACATATGTATCTCTCTACTCAAGTAGCGCGTACCAGCCTGTAGGTACGGCGGTAGGGAGGGAGCGAACAATGGTAACATTACGGTGGGTACAGATGGGGGTTCATTCGTTCAAAGCTTTGATGCCATTGATGCCATTGACGTGTCTCCCCGAGCCTATAGGGAGGTACCTAGGTAGGTTGAATGAAATATACTTCTCAATGAAATGGCCACATAGTAGCATAAGATAAAGTCAAGTCAAGTCGGGTCAGGTCAGGTCAGGTACACAAGTACGAGGAGGGTAAGGAGATAAATACCTCGAGTGATAGGTAAGTACTTCAGAGACTAAGGGGAGAGGGACGAAGAGAGAGAGAGAAGTCGTACGGAGAAAAAACTGCCAGAAGCTGATTTGATATTGCCACACGCCTATGATTACATGGCTGCAGCTTATAGCCTTACCCTGCCGGGCCCACATGGCCCGCCGGCCTACCTCGCCCACAGTTGCAGTATTACCTACTTAGACCTAGGTACCTACCACCGCCCATCATACAACTAGCATAACGCGATAGAGATCTTGAACTGCAGTAGATTTACTGCCTAAGTAGGTACTGTGTGTTACATAGCTAGCTGCCTAGTAGTCTGCGGTGCGCGAAAAAGGCCAGAATGGACAGTTATACTACCTTTGTCTGAGGGCATTCCACATCGCGGCGGATGCCCGCTCTCATCAACATTCCCCCTCTTTCCGCCAATCCGTTACAATCCTTCTTCTCTTTTCTGTCAACTTACGTATACGAAGTGTTCCTCTGGGGTGTCTCGTTTGTATCACTCATTTGTGTAGCCCCATTCCCACCTTCCTTGCTTCATCCACGCTCTATATGAATTGTGTGGTTTCTCTCACAGGCTACCTAGTCAATGCTACCATTGATGGTATATCATAAATACTACATGGCTACAGACAAGAAAACGGGTAGATGACCTAGGTAGGTTATTGGTTTTTTGGGGGGGGTTTTTTGAAATCTGACCTGTCCGAGTTTATATTCGCCCATAAATAAAGCGTGTAAACAGCTGGGCACCTTACTGTCTTAATGAGTAAACCCACGCTAGTTGGCTGTATGAAATATCATGTGTATCTACTTAGGTATATTAATTAGTTAGTACCTACTGCTAGATTCTACGGTAAAGCACCTATGTCGGCAAGGAAATGTTGTGAGGAGCCTCTAGAACAAGGAAAAGGTCTCCTAGACAGATGAGCTATGCATGACTTGGCTGTGCGCCTAATAAGACAGCATGCCTATGATCTAGTAGACTCCTTATATCTACTGATCTATTCCGGTCGCTGCCTAAAGCATTTACCAGTATTAAGCTGAGGAATGCATTGCGAGTATTCCGGATATGTAGATGCGTACCGTGACATCTGTATTTTACTGCAGCTAGCAGAAAAGGCAAAGAAACAGGGCTTTTTTTTAGTGCGGTCTTGGGGGAGGCGTCTCCACCACACAATAGGCACGCTAAAGCCCCTCCCCCTGTCCCCAAGACCAACGGAACTGCGTCTCTTTACCCAAACCTGCATGTTCTTTTCGACTTCATCTCATCATCTCAATCCAAAAGCCAACCATCGCAGCCCCTACACCTCAAGGCGCCTACACTCCAAGTTTCCCATAAGACCTTTCTGTGATGCTAGCGCGTTGATCAGAACGTCTTGAGACGTAGAAATTTAGGTTTCCTTTGATAGTTCTGGAACGATGGGTGCTCAGAAGGTGTCTATCCAACCTAAAGCTCTCTCGTGTTTTCCCGAGCGTGGCCATTTGATCGGCGGCCAGTCGCACTAGAGATCGCTATGGGATCAAGGCAATAATCAATCCGCCCCTTTTGCATATATGATTTGGAAAACAGTAGACAATCTAGGGGCATTTGCCGCTCCCAGCAACCACAAAATCACAAGGAGACTCTCATTCCATCTCATCGGCATATGTGGGAATTCTTGCGTATACCGACATGGTGAATGACCTTGGTGCTGATGATATAGAACTTTTTACCCTACTCACCCCCGAACTCAACAGCTTTTCCGCCCCAATGTACCCTATTGGTCTGCCGAGAGTGCCTGTCCTAAATCACAACCCCATATGAAACAAAGGTCTCCCCTGGTGACGGATTCCGGTAGTTATTTTCATTTTGGAGCGTAGTGAATACCTAATATATGTACCTATTGTAGGTGCAGTATCCACCAGGCATCTACAAGGTGGAATAAGGTCTGTCTAATTGAAAAGTCTGCCAATATTTGTTAGATAGTATGTCCCGTACTTCGTTCCCTTGGACTTTCTCACACCCCACGCTCAACCCCGCTCATGCCCTCTTTACAGCACTCATAGCAACGAACGATACGTGCTCTCTGTTGAAGCTGCAGGATCAGAGCGAATGGTTATTCCCTCTGTGTGTCAGAGCATCTTGCCAGGCGAGGCATTTTACTCATTATAATAAGTGAAACATATACTAACCGAGTCAGTGGTTCTGGGTTTTTGAGACAGAAAATCCTGACATTAGTGCCGGTCGCAGCGGTAACAGTTTCTGTACGTACTGTACCTCAGAGGTAGGGATCGAATGAAATGCGAGGGAAACTGGCCCGAATCGCGACTGACTGTCAGGTCACATGACATCTCAGGGATCTCTACTGAGTTACATATAGGTACTCACAAAGAGATAGGACTGTAGGTACTTTTCCTCGCGTTGTCTGCTTCGCAGGTACTTGGGTGTTTAAGTACCTACCTAGGGAGTACTCAATACCTAACTAGTAGCTGTACCCCCAGCTCCAACCCAGGCAGTTTCAGTAGCCTCCGCCGACAACTGCACTAACATACCTAGGTACTATGGTACTCAGTACACGCCCCCACCTTCACACACATGATGGATCTGCCATGGATCAACCCTACCGAAAAAAAAGCCTTCTGCATCAACCCTTTAAGGCATCCCTAGCCGCAAACATGAATCGACGAACCCATTTCGACCCTACCTGGATACCGCGAAACCGATGGCGACCTATGGCGACCTATGGCGACCAAACAACCAACAGACAGATTCGGCCCCGATGGGAACCAACAAAGTTGGAAATAGACATACTCACTACGTCTTTTTGTTTGTCATCGTTGTTGCCAGCAACCCAGCCGTCTATGTGGCAGTGTTTGCAGGGCACACTAGTAATTCAGAGCACCAGCGATTATTCAAGAGTCCGGTTGGCAGCCTACAGTACCTATCCCAGCGATTGGCGTGTATTTACAGTATATCGATCGGAAGGCGAGCACTACGTTACCAGCATCCTGTCACGGTAGGATATTGGCATATTGGATTTATTAACACGCCGAAATGATGGGTATTCAAAAGTGTGGAAATCTTCTCACAGCTCTCCTGCACTCTCAATCGTTCATAAGACATGGCTCGCGGCAAACGCGCTATTGTGAACTTGAGCATCAGTTGTGTTATGCGAGCTACCCACAGTGACGTTTAACAAATATGTACATAGTAAGATGGGCGATATTGGGTCCCCTCACGCCGCCAGCCAGGTCACCGAGTGAGATTCACGCTCGTCATGGCAACTTCGGGTCGTAGTGAAACACCTCTAGGAGAAACCTTGAAAACTGTAGCTGGGATCATCGCATTTCCCTGCCTTGATCCAACCTCGTTCACACCGACTGGGGATTCTCAAGCATCGGGGCGTGTAGGTAGAGCACGCAGATTACTCTACACTATTTGCAGAGCCACATACTATAATTATTACCAGCCCAAGGCTCAACTATGTCTAGATTGGACCTCTAACGAAACCTCCAAACTGCACGACTATGTTGAAGCGCTAGGTAATTGACAAAGCTCGACCATGGGTCGGCCAGGTTAGGGTTGGCTCACTGACGTTGAAACGCAGTCAACCTACCTGCTATTCCTACATCTGAGCACATAACACGCGCTAGGTGAGCCAATCACTACCTAGACACAATCGACCGCATACTACTGATGATCTAGTAGCTATTTCGACTTGGCCGATGGCAAGTATGCCAGTGCAGGCAAATCATTTTTGTGCACATCAAGAGGGCATTGAGGCCGACGGAGATGGAGAATGAGCCCTCAATATGCCTAAAATCTGGTACTCCTGATTGGTGGTCGTGATGCGCCGGCCATAGACCAATCGGGTATTGGTGTGGATGGGTGGTTTCGTTGACGAGAATGAGTAGGATGTACTACAGTACTTGGTCTGAACACATGGCGATTCCTTTGCGCTCCGTCCCAGTTCTGTAGTACGGTAAGATTCTAGCATGTGACCCTGTTTCCCTTTCCTGCACCTTGTTGCTCTGTACTGCACTAATGGAAGATGATGCCAGGGAGGCTCCAAACATCCCTGCCGAAACGACAGAGGATTGTGTGCAGCCTCTGTAAAATCGAGACGGCACGCTCTTGGCGTCCGCGGGGTTAAGGAATATGCCGCTGACAGCCATGCTGTCTACGGTATTCCAAAGGAGACAGTCATTCGCAATCATCATGACAAATGCTATATCGAACATCACCTAGGGTTCTGGCATTATCAAAAGCAAAGGTCGAATACCAACGTTTGGCATCAGGGAACTATGGATGAGGGCTCCCCTAATCGCTACCGGCTCAATACTGATAGCTCGGCCACATTGACTCTGCCTGATGGTCGGACGCTTGGGTATGCACAAGGCATGTATAAAACCTCCTATACCAGTTGTGAAGCCCAATCGTCGCGAAAATATCTTTTGTCTTCTAGAGCTAACGGTTTTATAGTATGTGAACCATTGATTCTAAGAACATAGCTATTACGATCAGTGTAGTTCTAGAAAATATATAATAGGGAACTAGACTAATATGATTTTGTGTGGCAGTATGGCTTGCTGAACGGTCCTGCGATATTCTACCTGCACGGTCTGCCTGGCTCGCGGATGGAAGGGGCCCTCTTCGATTCACCAGCTATCACACCTCGGGCTCGCATGATTTGTGTTGACCGCCCTGGTTATGGCCTGAGTTCACCGCAGCCAAACCGAACCATACTCGATCATGTTAAGGACATAGAGTATCTAGCAGAACACCTTGGCCTGGATAGTTACGGCTGCCTTGGGATCTCAGGAGGCGGTCCGTATGCCCTAGCCTGTGCAAAAGCGTTACCAGCGGACAAGCTCAAGGCAGTGTCTATTATATGCGGATTGGGACCTCCCGAAGTCGGAAAAAAGGGCAGTAAGCATTCCGCATAGATGTCTCCTTTTCTCTCTCATCCGTCTCGAAAGTATGAAATCACTTACTTTGCCCTATAACCAAGTCCCGTGACCTCTCCCAGAGTCCCAGCACAATTGTAGATCGTGCGTCGAGTAGCATCTACTAACGACTGATGACCTAGTGGATCTGTGGCATTGGATGGGGTTTACCTTCGGCTTCGCTTATTTCCAATGGGCGTGCCGGTGGTGGTTTTCGCGAGAGACGTTCGGGAGAGTCGACTTGACCGACCAAGAGCGGTTCGACCGATTCCAGCAAGAACTGTCCAAGGCAAAATCGACGGAGCACCCCAAGGACGTTGCGGCCATGGAAGATCCTGATCTAGTCCGCTGGCTGCTGCGAAATCAGCGCGAGGCATATCGCCAAGGCTTCCACGGCTTCTCGCTCGACGGAAAGCTGGAGAGCTATAGCTTCGGCTTCCAGATTAAGGATATCCGACGCGATCTGCCTATCCATCTGTGGTATGGGAAATACGACACACATTGTCCGCCGAGCCAAGGTGAAAATATTGCCGCGAGATTGGGACCGAATGCGCGATTGAGGATTGAAGATGAAACACACGGCTCCCTTACCTGGAACTGTCGAGTTCGCGCACTCGACGATCTGATCGCCGCCATGAAGTAAGAGCACACGTGTCATACACAAAATCATGAAAAAAAAAAAAAAAAAAAAGTACTATAGTTCTATGTACCGGTAGCGGGCGAAGCCATATCTCCACTCATACTCTAATGATACCAACTCACCACTCCTCACGAACTCAAATGACGGAACCGCAAAATAACAAGTTCGTAGTGGAGTGCCAAATCGTATAGTCCAAAAAGAAATATCCTCTAATTTCCTTTAGGCATTTGGCAAGATGTTCACAACAAAACCGCTTGACATGGTAGTAGGATATGTGCAGCAGACTATCTCTGTAGGACTTGGTAATTCGGCCACGACTCAGTTGGGCAAGTGACGTGGTTGAGGGGTCCTGGATTCTCACCTCTTTATAGTGCCTAGCCGTACAATTCCACCGCTGATTGCCGATATGCGCTTGATCGGAGGACTTCACCCACAGGTTGTACGGTAGATAGCTAGTGATTCAATATTTCTTTGCTTTGTTTTGCAGAGGAGCCTATTCGCCACCTTTAGAAGGTCTAGAAAAGCCCATCATTCACAGAACCACCCCCCCCCCAAAATTTTTCGGGTGTCTACATTTGGCTATTCGATCCTTGGCAAGCTACTGTAGATACTAGTATCGGTAGTAGGTTCTTTTAGGGGTAAGTGAGTGCTAGGCGGAAGTAGCGGAAGGTTTCGGCCCTGCCGCGGGTATAGGTGGATTGTTTCTACCTTCAGAATACACGGGCTCGGTGTGTTGTCACATATAGACACCAATTTGATGATCTGTTACACACTTAGATAGTAGATTGGGCTGCCAGAAGCGCACTCGAATAATATTGTATTCAGCAGAGATGACGGTATCATAGTCGGGGATGTATTTATTTCCCATGGGTTGGAGTATCTGGTAAGAAATTGGAGATACCTCGTCTCATCTCAAAACGATTCATGAGTCGTGCTCCCGAGAAAGAGCCAGAGCATCGTGATGATACTTCGAGGTTATGCGGGTCACACGGTAACCCGGTAACCTTCGTGTGATATTCGGTGGCTTCTCGAACTAGATAGCGTGTCCCCATGTCGATACTACACCTATGGGTATCCTATTGAAGTCAGTAACAGTATATCAGCGTAGTCCGTTGGTCCTCAGAATAGATAAACACGTACATTCGTATACACCGACAGATTCATATTTCGAGTAACGTGGTGCCAAGTGGACGATGGACGACCACAAGGGTGTCGCGGAAGCCGAACGCGGATACTTAGAAGGTGGGACTCCAGCAAGTCAAACCATACGCACCCATTCCCAGTCAATGAATATATGACGTTATCACGGTGCGACATGTGTCAGGCTCATCCATACCTCTCTCTCTCTCTCTCCGTCTCTCTGTCTTTGAATTCCATCCCTTTCGTTTTATCAAATACCAAATACCACACTCCATCTACATTAGATATTGACAAGGAGAGCAGCATAAAACGTTGACATCGTGTAGGGGAGAGAAAGGTGTAAACTTGAGTATAGGATCTGACTATAAGGAGGCATTATCTACTAAAAGGCAACTGTGCACGCCTCTTGTACGGCATACCGCGGGTCGCCATTGGCGAGTACGAGACGTTGCCAGGCGGCGAGACATATCTGAAGCAGCGAGGTGTTGAAGTCGTCATGATCGATTCGGCCGAATGCTGCGACTTAACGGAGAAGTTCATTTCAGAGAAGCCGGAAGTCTGGTGAGTACGCCCCGTACCGCCGTATCACGTTATTTATATGAGCGGGAGGAGTTGACTGGAGACATGTGACTAGAATGAGGACTTTGCATTCGAATAAAGAGTTTATTCTATGGAGACTCGGTAGGCAATGCAAGTAGACACGCGTACCGTTGGACCTAGCGTGTTGCTTCTATATTCTGATACCCTTGAGCTGCCGGCAAGAAGGGGCCATAAAATAGTACCACGAGAATGCTACACTTTTGTATCCGGCAGGACTGTCATATTATATGCTGTGGTCAAACTTTCTGTGTAGAGTATGTGAATGAAGTGTCCTGCCATTCAGACTAAAAGTCGTGCCGTGAAAAGGAAACGTTCCTTTTTAGGATGAAGAATTTGGATGAACAAGAATAAGCACCCAGTCGTTAGACGCAATGTGTTCATTCAGACTACCAATCAAACACAAATGCTAGGCATATATTGTAGTATGCTAATGCTGTAGTCCTACAAACTCACCCAGGAAGACGTCCTAATCGTGATCATCCTCCGTAAGCCCAGGGCATCCCTCCATCTTATCATCAGGGTACTTGAACTTGCACCAGAAGCAATAATGGTATTCCGTCCTGAGGTATTCCACGATCCGCCGTAATCTAACGTCGGGCTCAAGGGCATTAAACTCATCCAGCTCCAGATCCTCGTCGTCTAGATCTTCAACCAACGCGTGCGCGGTCTGTGTCTTCCCTACGGCTTTCTTGTCGTCTTCGTCCTCGAGGTCATCTTCGTACGCGGGAAGACGCGTTGGCGCAGCAGTCTGCTGCAGGTCGTGCTTCATCCTGCGGTCGCGGTCCGCCTCCTCGCGCCTGCGGATCAATCCTCTCCACTCCACGGGTATAGACTTCAGCGGCCTCGTTGAGAGCGTCCTCCTCTTCTTTTCGGCACTGCTACCGTCCTCCGAGACGGAATTATCATCGCCCAGCCTCCTCTTCTCGTCCATGCGCTCGCACGTGCACATGCACCGTACGCCACCCGCTCGTAGCGCACCGCCTCGCGCTCCCTGCGCACGCGATCGCGGAACTCGGTCTCGTCGACCTTCACTTTCTTCTCCGCGCTCTCGGCGGCCTCCCTCAGCTTGCGCTTGCGCTCCGAGTCCAGGCCGATGCCGGCGCGGTCGTCCTTCATCTCAGGCCGGATGGGCTCAAGACGGGCGTCCGGGTTATCCTGGCCCAGTGCCCCACCCTTGAACCCCATCTTAGCCATCATGGCGAAGCCTTTGCTCTTCTTGGCCTGTGCGTCTTCGAGCATGTTCTTGGAGAGCGCGGCCTCCCGGGCATCGCGCTCCTCGGCTGCCAGCTCAGCTTTGGACTTGACGCGCCCCTTGATCTCGCCTTCGCGCTTTAGTCGCTGCCGCCGCTGTAGAGATGTCTCGGTTGTCTTGGGTTCCTCCCCGAAGGTCATGTTCATATAGTCGTCCTCTTCGTCTGGCGCCATATTGAGTGACTAGGCTATTATCCCTACCGCTACTTAGATGCGGGTTTGCATGCGACGCAGAGTGCGCGGATATGTAGTATTTGCTCAGTGCAAGATGGTGAGAATACAGTAAAGACGTAAGTCTACGTAGGTTTACGATTAGAAAGAGATAGAATTCGGGTGCTCATTGAACGAACATATGTTGACAGTGCAAGAAGCTATTGAGGTTGGATAGCAAAATAAAGTGGAGCAGAACCCTGAGCTGTGCACGGGTGGACGAAAATGGGGGCCATGTCACAGACACATAGATCGAACGAACGAACTTGTCATGAAATCTATAGTTATATGATGTTGTAAATATGGTATATTCATACAAATTGAACATGTTCTGGCTTGAAGGGGTCAGTACATTTGCCTAGAAAATACAAGGTCTAAGATTGATATTGGCGCCCCAGATCTGTCACCAACAGACATCAACGCCTCCCTACGATAGCAGTTCTGAAAAAAAAAAAAAAATAAAAATTCCCTCAAAAATCACGAAAATGAGAACCGGCCCGGAGAGGATAAAGATTCGACCCAAAATAGAACGCCGAGCTCAAAATACACCTTAAGCCTCATCGTCAGGTAGTTCGTTAATAACCTCCTCTGTCATCGCTATCAGCTCGTCAATGTCTGGCCGCTCGCTGGGCTCAATCTTCAAGCATTTCCTCACTACTTCCTTGATGGGCTCGCTGATGACTCCGCTCTCGGGAGCTGCATTTGCACCGACCGTATTCTTTCCCTTCTTCTGCCTCTGCGGCCCCTCGTCGGGGAAGCGCCAGTCGCCGCCCAAGACGCACATACTGAGAGGTGCCACCCGTCTCGTCGCTGCGCATCTCGAACGGCGATTTCCCTACGAGACAAGCATATAATGTACAGCCTAGCGACCATATATCTACCTTGGTGTCAATGACTGTCCCCGTCTTTACATCAAATAACTCGGGGGCGCGATAAGGCATGGTGCTGTGTTCTGCCGCTATGTCTTGTGTGGCGATGGCTAAAGATCGTGATGTGATGGGTATCGGCGACTCTGCAATTGAGCCTAGATCCATGATGATTGGTTGCGATCCGGAGTCGTCAATCATAATGTTGCCTGCGGCAGTCGTATGGTCAGATTCGCTGGGCTATACGGCTCTTGCATGTCGTAGCAACTTACCTGGCTTGATATCCCTATGCGCATAGGATCGCTGCTCGCCGGGCGCTACAACCTGCTCTTCAACCATCAGAGGTCTAGCCTGTTCCGTCTCGTCGTCGGCATCGGCAGCAGCAGCCGCTCGGTTCCGCCTAGCCCCCCCGTTCGGATCCTCCTCACCAGCCTTGGCATTCCCTACTTGCATGCGCTCGCCACCACGGGGAGCGCGGTATTGGTGCATGGCCTTGATGGCTTTGCAAACACCCAAGAACAGGCGCATGAGCTCCTTCTCGGGGAAATTGGTGTGATTGACGAGGTTCGCATTGATGATGTCCTGCAAGTTTCCTCTCCGGTAATACGGCAGTAACACGTAAACCGTCTTTGATTCGGTATCGTTCCGTTCGCTCGCGATCGAGTAGTCAATGCTGTGAATGATGGAGGGCGTGTGCGCAAAGGTCTTGTAGGCCTCGACTTCGCGCATGGCTTGCTGGACGGACTCGGTCCCGAAGGGACATCTGATTTTCTTCAGAGCAAATAGCTCCGCTGTCGCCGTGTCTTGGACTAGATAAACGTAGCTGAAGCCGCCTTCTCCGAGCAGGCGCAGGATCTTGAAGGACCGGCTGTTGATCTTGAGAGTCGGGGATCCCGGAAAGCAGTTGAGGCAGTTCCCGAAGGAATATATGAGGTCTTGTAGTAGCTGCGCCATGGTAGGCAACTCGAGTGGTTTTTGTTGTCAGGATCGCCAATTGATTTCACGAGCCCGCACGACGTAGACGCGCTAAGGCGGAGCTCTTGACAGCCGATAAAACGGATTGGCTTCAAGGGCCGTGCAGGTATCGCGAGGGCGCGGGTATTTAGAGCTCTAGAAACCAAGCCTAGGTCTTCGGCAGATTAATAGCAACCACAATCGACAGCTGCGAGAGTCTGCTGAATTGACCGCTGTGATAATATAATTGATCATATATTGTCAGTCTCCAAGCGTCGTATGTTTTCTTCGATTGAGCCTGTACTGTAGCAGCTGAGATGATGGCCAAGGGGCCGATGTTACTGCGCCACAGCCTCTACCTGTCGTGTTCAAGGGTGCGTCCTTCTCAGGTAGGTACCTACTCATCAAGACCTACAGTATATATTCTACCTAGGTACTAAGGAGGTACCTAAGATATTTGCAGTAACGCTAGGTGCTTTGGGCGGGTCCTTGGACGTAGTACCCAGGTACCTTACCTACCTACTAAGTACCTACCTAACTATACCTAGGTAGGTACCGAGTCGACGGCCTCAAATTTGTCGAGTCAATAGAGCAGGACCCAAGATAGTTTACTATACATGTCGAGCTGTTGACGAGCTTGTACATATTACATTCCTTCCCCTTGTAGAGGTTTTACACATGTTGTCTTGGTTCCTACCTTTTTGCTCTTCTATACCTGATATGTAGAATATCCGGTTTTCGAGATATCACTCTTCATCCCTGTTACTGCCACACGCACTCGTGGTCCGATATCTAATATCGTACTGACCCGTCATGGGCTTTCCATTTCAATGCCTCAGTCCGTTGGGCGCCGACACGCTATTTTGCGCTGCGAGAGGATGTAGCATTCAGACATACGACCTCAAGGCAAGCACACAGCCTCTCTCTACGTGGACTCATCCGTTCTTAAAGCAAACTGCAAATGCCAACAATACTGAAGAGGCACAAGATAGCTCGGCGAATGGAGCAGAAAAAGAGCAGCCGCCGCCGCCGCCAAAGCGGCGGAGATTAGCTTCTGATGAGGCCGGGGAGGAGAAGCAAGATGCGCCAACCAACGGGGCGAAGGGTCAGAAGAAGGGCAAGACAAACCGGACGCCGCCTCACCCAGGGATTCCTTTCGTAGTTCTCTTGACAGGGACCGAAGACGGGAGCCATGTCATAGCAGTGACGGGACAAGACAAGACACTATGGGTTTTCGAGCACGATGGCAGGGGGTCGCTGAAAGAAATCAGCCAGCGGTATGACCTCCAATTCCAGAATCTAAACACAAGAGTTATGCTCACATAGACTCCCAGAGCCATGCCCAAGCGCCCGTGTTCTCTCGCTCTCACGGCAGATGGGCAGACAATCCTCAGCGCTGATAAGTTTGGTGACGTCTACGCATTGCCCCTGATATCAAAGCCGGAACAGGAAAGTATCCCAGTCTCAGCATCAGCAGAAGCTGCTCCCGCGCCGTCGCGTGGAGCAAATGTTTTCACGGTGCATTCGCAGCGCAACCGACGAGCACTCGAGGACCAGCAACGTCAGCGCAAGTCCAACGCGAAGCGGGATCTCCCCAAGGACGGCCCCAAGTTCGCGCACGAGGTGCTTCTGGGCCATGTATCGCTGCTAACATGCGTGCTGAAGGCAAAGGATTCCCAGGATAGGCCATACATCATCACGGCCGACCGCGACGAGCATATCCGTGTTTCCCGCGGCATGCCGCAGTCCCACGTGATCGAGACGTACTGTCTGGGGCACGAGTCTTTCGTCTCGACGCTCTGCCAACCCAGCTCACGGCCTGATGTCCTGGTCTCTGGAGGCGGGGATAACGCGCTCTTTGTGTGGGACTGGATGGCGGGCAAGCTGCTCGGCACTGCGGACTTGTCGGCCCACGTTCGCGAAGTCCTGCCAGACACAACTAAGATCGCAGTCACGAAGCTTACCGCGTACGCGGTGGGAGACGACTGCTTCGTAGTGGCGATATGTGAACGGTAAGCATTGCAGAAACACCGCTAGCGCTGACGAGAGACGATAATTGTATATATAATTACGCACGTGTGCTGACAGCGTCAATCAACGACAACAGGACTCCTGCGATCTTCCTCTTCCAGCTCCAAGCCGACAACACCGTCTCACATAGCGGCACGCTTGCATTACACGGCAATCCTCTAGATGTTGTGGTCCTCGGCTCATTGGCGCAGTCCCTGCTTGTAGCCATTGATGTACCAGACAGCGATGGAGAGATACTTGTCTTTGAGCGTGACGGAAAGGCTTGGGCCCCTCGGCAACCCGTCAGAGGCGTCGCAAATTCTACAGATGAGCATTCGCTGCTCTCCCGCGATGATTTAGACAAAGTGTTATACACAGTCGAGAATCTACGGAAGACGGGCAACGATGGAGGTGGGGATGAAGATGCCCCTGAGCAAAACCCGGAAATAAGAGAATAAACTAGCCAAGAAGTTCAATAAGATTATAGCTGATTTCCTTTGAAAGTGCGATGAGAATTTCATGAATATGCCTAATCTTCAAACTCTCTCTTGTCGATGTTTCTATGGTGACACTCACCCCACTTTATGGGATTTGTAGAAAGTCTAGTAGATCGCACTCACGTAAAAGTCACTTCTTAGGTAAGCGAGTTGGCACGAGTCCTCTTCTGGTAGTCCAACATCTAGTAGTCCGCACGCTAAGGTATAGATTCTACGAGTAAAAATGCAAGATCATAGGGTATGTCGGACAGGGTAGCATTGCCTAGATAATTACCGAAAATATAAATGTAATGGGATAAGAGAATGGCGCTTACTGAGTCATCCACTCTCGGACCGATTTTCTTCCAAATACTCGAAACCGGAACATCCTAAGTTTTAAACGCAGAGTCAATTAAACAGCGACAATTGCCCTATCCCTCTATGTCCTATCTTAACGCCTGCTCTGTAAAGCAACACGACACGGCACAAAAGGAAATGCTCAGCAGATGAGCTCGATCGCCACAGAAGCATGGCGTGTGTAAGCTCCTGGGCAGACGTCGTATGATATGCATACCCTCCTCGCTTTTATTTCATAAAACCCCTTTAGCATATAGATCCTCGTGAAAAGCCATGATGTTGAGCCTTCGTCCTATCAAAACGTCGCGCCGTAAATGCTATCTTCAACTAATCAGTGAAACCCAAGGTTACTGACAATTATAAGTCTAGTCCCGGAATTACAGAAGCCCGGAAATATGATGTGTGTGGCCTCCTCACCCGATGGTTCGGCCGTCTACTGTGAGGCACACTGTACACGTTCAGCATGCGGGTGGCCATCTTCATCGTCTTCGTCCATGGCTCCGGTACCTCCGAAACCTCTTGCTTGACCCGAGTTGTCCAGGTCCTCGAGCTCAACAACATCAGTCATAGCATCCGCCGGAGGTACGATCTCCATTGAGGGGGCGGGAAGAATCTTTCGGAGAGATTCAAAGGCGGCGGGGTCGTCGGTCCAACCACGCTCGGGGAACTTTACGGCGAACTGAATATACAGGTTGCCGAAGTCATGGTGACGATGCGAAGGCATGCCCTGTCCGCGCACCATCTTTACAGCATCTGTATTGGTATGGTGTCAGCCTTGCTACGATTATCAAACAGCAACTAGAAGCAGTTCATGCGTTAACGTACCAGGCGCGATGGCCTCCCCAGGCATAATCTCAACATTCAGCCATCGGTCATCCAAGTGCTCGATGTAGATGTTGCCTCCGGCTAAGGCGGTGACAAGCTCAATCTCGCAGCGGTAGAGCAGGTCGTCATCTTTCCTCGTGAATCTAGGATGAGGCTTCTGTTCGATCTCGAAAACAACATCGCCTGGCTGAACACCAGGAGTCTGGTCTCCCTCGCCCCTGAACTCAACCTTAGTTCCACTTTTGACGCCCTTGTCGACGTGAACATGTAAGACCTTCCTGTCCACGATGGTCTTCTTGCCACCGCAGCCCTTGCACCGATCCTTCTCCTTTATAATCTCGCCTTCGCCGCTACAATCCGGGCATACGGTCTGGAACCGTTGGATCATGGGGCCCATTTGACGCATCATGGTCTTCATACCATGGCCATCGCAGCCGGGGCAGCGTTTGACGGCACCTTCTTTACCACCCCTTCCTTCGCACTTGGGACAGATAACGGAACGTTGCAAGGCCAGCTTTGAAACCTTGCCCCTATAAATGTCCTCAAGAGATACTTTGTGTGTGTGGTGGATGGTTCGCGCCTTGGGAGGTCCTCGAGATTGACCACCCATACCACCAAACATGCCACCAAGGCCACCACCAAATGAGCCACCACCGAAAAACTGTGCGAAGAGGTCTTCAGCAGCCATGCCGCCGCCAGCACCACCTTCTAGACCAGCCTCACCATATTGGTCATAAAGAGCACGCTTTTGAGGGTCCGACAGGATTTCGTAGGCGTGTGAGATCTCCTTGAACTTCTCTTCGGCGGCTGGGTTGTGGGCGTTCTTGTCTACGGTAGGTGGTTAGCCTTTACTATGCGACAAAACCTACAACCATCACCCAAACGTACCAGGATGATATTTTAGTGCGCCCATTTTGTAAGCCTTCTTGAGCTCTTGCTCAGTGGCCGTTGGGGAGACCTAAACAGCATCAGCAATCCTATTCCGGTGATAATGCAAGGTAGAGCGACAAGCATACCCCGAGGGAGTCGTAGTAACCGGTCTCTTTAACCATCTTGGCGTATTATGAGATGCGATCGGACAACGGCGAGTTTAAGTCGGAAGTTGGTCTCAGGTGAAAGTGGTTTCGCCAGAAGAGAGAAGCAACTTGCAAGAGGCCCTGTTTATGTTAGTTCACCTGTGTTTCGCCCTTCCAGAATGCAGAGGAAATGGCAAGCGTGCCTGGAGTACAGGAAGATATAAAAAACTAGTGGGGAATCCTTGAATGTGTGGTCTGGGGGTGTTAAGTAGAAGGCGACAGAAAAGTCAAGCAATAAGCCCCACAGGCGTGAATCAGGTTGGCAGACTAGTATTGTACATGGTGTACATACTTGGTTTGCTGATCAGCCTAGAAGTAGCGTATGTGGTACACGCCTCTGTACCTGTAACAATGAACAATGCGCTGCGGGAGTGTAGGTAACGGAATGTCCAGCAGGATACTAGCATATGACCAGTAAGGGAGGCGGGGAGTATGGTGGCAGCAAACAAAATCCATCAACAATGCTAAGAAAGAAGGGATGCGGCGAAGAGGGCAACAAGCGAAGGGAGATGTTATTGGCCTCAAAATGTCAAGACAGCCAAAGCATACTTACCGGCTTTGCGCACACCCAATCGCTTCGGAGCGGTGTCGACAAGGTATAAGTCCGAAAAATGCTGGCTCTGGGCCAATACCAGACACGGCTTTCTCTGGCTGTGTGTTGTATGGGTTGTATGACGAACGAGAGTTTACGGATGGATATCAAGAAGACGCGCGAGGAACTAAATGTGGGAGAAAGATGAGAGAGGTTGATGTGTGTATTGGGATGGGCCCCTGGGATGGTCCCGGCAGCCTCGGGTTTCCAGAAGGATCTGGAATGGAGCGTGGTGAAGAGAACCGAATTGGAGGACTCCCAAGTAGCGGAGTAACACGGCCAGAGAGCAATTGATAAGTCATACACCTGCCGACAAGGCGCGAGCGGGCAGCAGAGATCGATCTGATAATTTTGCTAAGGACGCAAGAGTGGATTGGGGGGGGGTTAGGAAGAGTGCTGTGATGCTCTAGGTAATTTTACATGTGGGAAAAGACACAGCGCCTTCACCACCTAAAAGTCTGTGGCTACAGTACTTGCTAAGGTTTGCTTGAGGTTTGCTGCTGAAGAGAGGAGGGAACAAGCAGATGCAGGGCGGGAGCCGCCACCGGACTCTGCACCAACCAACAGCGCCCAGCGACCGAGGCTGACTTTGATGCGCCACGAACACAATTCCATCGAAACAGATGGAATCGTGGCGCTGGCGTCCATGTAGCCCCGGGTATCTTGCTGCGGCTGAAGCCGACGGGGCCAGCATTCGACGCACCAAGAATGCACCGCTGATGGCACTAGCTCAGCCCCGCTATACTTTCAGGTACTTCTGTCGGATGGACGCTAATGCATCGTGTGACTGATTCCGGTAATGCAACGGAACCCTTGCCAGGGCCTAATGTACTTCCCTTGGTACTGTAGTTGTAAGTACCTACAAATTCGGGCAGTTGGTGGAGACTCCGGTGACGGATGAACGACCTCTCAGTTGGCCCCTACAGCAGCAGCCCTAGAAGAGCCTTGAGATGCCATCGCCTCGGAGGGGCCTTTGGAGCCTTGGCTCCCCCGCGCGTGATATTCAGCAACCCACCTCAAGGTAGCGTCAAGGTCCCTACGTACATCCCTTCGACCCCTCGCAGCGCCGCAAAGTGAAATCCCGTACTTAATCGATAGGTAGCCGGTCACAACCTAATCTGGCGACACCACTCCTCACCCACCCACCCGGCCAACTAACACAACGGCAGTACCTCCATCTTAAACTTCCTCGCCCACATGTGTTTGAAGGAAAGTGTAGGAGGTAGGCGCTTAAATAGTTTGTACTTGGCTGTCGGTTGGATGATTTAGGTAAGGGGTGCAAACTCACCCACCAGCAAACAGCAAGTTTAGCCAGAAGTGCTTAAACCTACACCCAGGAGGATCCTGCCACAGTAAGGAGGCGCAGAGCAACAACACTTCAGGTGGGAGAGATGCGGGTATTCGCCGATGCCGCGGCGAGCCTGCCAAAATGACATCTGGGAGCGGAGGCATTTGATCAAAGACGTGACGACACGTTACTGTCCTACTGACGAGAAGTGTAAGCAGCGAGTTAGTCATTGTGTCTGATCCCAACTGACTTCTTTCCAACCACCGTTCTTTTGCAAACCAGACATGAATAGGGAAAGGAAGGGGGGGAGGAGACTTGACGGCTTTTGTTGAAGGTTTCAAAAAACGAAAAGATGCGCCTCAAACCCCAGGTCTTGACTATATTATATCTACTCTCGCTCTCTCACTATGGGTACCTACCTTGGGACTGTCTTGGCAGCTGAATAGTCGTCCTCCCTCCTATCCTTGTTTCTTTTATTTATATCCTCTCCCATGGCGGCTTTTGATCAAATAGACACAGGGTTCAATATTCTGTGAAAGCCGTGTGGCACCAACGCCATCCGCTCCCAGAGCTGTTTCTAAAGTATACATAAACGCTCATCTAGACTTGAGCACACAAGGATTCTAGGCGGATCAATGGACATATAAGACATGATAGCCGTCCAATTCAGACCTTGTGTCTTTACGTAGTGGTGCGCCCCTTTTCCTAGTACAACAAACCTCCTATCGCGATCATGGTTGCTATTCAAATTCCCTCTGTCATAGCATCGTAAGCCCTTAGTACAGTACCCGTTCGCAACCATGGATTAGGGGGGAACTTGGGTGAATTTGCGTTCCTCGCGCAGGCGCTTCACTATGATCAAATGCCCATAGGGCATCAACACCTTGGTCCGTGCAGAAACAGGGTATCCAAAGTTCGACAGGTAGGTAGCTAAGTAGGTACCTAGTCGGATCCTGCCGAGCTAGTGTGCTGTTAACTCTACAGGTGTACATATCATGTAACTCTTCTCATTGATATTGTGTTAGGAACAAACTAGCGGCGCATGCAAGTGTTATCAGGCGACAGGCAGGACATTTATATGGTAAGTTATTGTCAGCCCCCTCTACCGACGTCCTTCGTAAAGACCCTGTGAAGATCTTGCCAAGACAACGTCTTTCACTCAACATTTACTCTATCCCAAGGTATCTCGAAATGTTTGAAATGTCGGACACTTTACTTATGCCTTGCCATGCGCGCTATCGGCACCTTAGTATAATGATCGTGTTGTGGTGGCCCATCTGTCTACCTGTAATTTTCCAGTCCAAGCAGACCAAACCCCAATCAGCTAGACCTTTCCTCCCCCGTATCACTTGCCGCATCCGGGAAAATCTACTTGCTCAGATATGCTAGCTGGTCGTGTCAGAAGTGTATATTCCCTGTCCACCTAAATAATTCGAGTTTCTCCACGTTCCTCGGGTTGCCTAGGCTAGTCACCCCCCGGTATATTGACTCCTTTGAAGTCTCTGCCATATGCAGTCAGATTACCTGATAGGCTATTGCGCGCGATGCTCAGGTAGTAATATCAAATGCAACACCGCCCGACGGCGACCATCGCATAAAGTGATTAGGCTCTACTATATGGAGCAAAACACTTGGCTTCGAGAGGGGACAATATACAGTAGAGAGTGAAGAGGTAAACGCCATCGCCGCGGAAGACCGTCTCAGCCATTTCTGGAAACGCTTGGCGAGGATATAATTAGCGTAGTCCAGAAGTCGGTGCAAACAAAAATTTGACATCACTAATTGCACGCTTCAATCACTAAAACCACCACCACAATTTTATACAGAATTGAATAATAAAATAAACCACATATACTTAATTAGCGGCCTCCATTCTATATTTTAGTACAAATACATTTTAATGGCAGCAGTGTTGGTTAAGTAATAGTGGTGAGAGTAGAGGCTATCTACGGCGGTTTTAGTGGTAGCTGGGGGGGTGTCTGTCTAATTTTTGTTTGCACCGACTTCTGCGTAGTCGTACATAGATGGCAAACACCTACGAGGAGCGATATTATTACGGTATCTGGTTGCAGTCGCTGAAACCGGTAGGAGAGGTATTTCCCTATGTTCGATGATGACTAACAGTTAAACATTCCAGCCTCCACGTGCATTCTTCTAGTCCTTTGTATCCGAATACCGACACGATCTTTGAGATTCTTGCACTCTTACCGGCTTCTGGAATCCTGAATCTCTCGAAGCGATGGCTAGCTACCATCAGGTCGGAAACTCCACTTACCTGCCAAGTAGGCACGGCAGCGGTGTGGTTAACCCATGTCTCGTGCCTCATAAACAGGTGTAGCGGTCTTGGGATAAAGGTAGGGTTACAGTGGGGAGTGGTAGTAGAAGAACCAGGAATTATACAACATAGTAGCCAACGTACGGTGGGGGAGACTGTTTTCTCCTGCTGATTATGGACAATCAGATTGCATGGGGAGGGCTAGTTCCCAGCTTCCCATGTCCATGGGAATCAGACGACAGACTTTGGACAGCTAAAAAAAAAAAAAAAACGTCAACGATACGTTAGTGCGCATCTCTGAGACATGAAGGAGGCTGAAGCGAGGCAAAAGGATGCATAACACTCTGGTGACAGATAGCTAGGGCTCAAGGATTTGTTCTGTTCGAAAACGCAGTGCCATTCCCGTGTCATTATACCCTTCAAACAGTCATTTTCTAGTTTGAGTAAATCCCGTCCCGCTCCGTTGGAGCCCCCCCGGAAGTCCAACCAGTGAGGAACATAACCTAGGGCTTACATCACCTGTAGCAATAGTCCAGTAAGGTTTTGTGTTGGAGAGCTCTCCTATCTGGGAAGGCCCGTAGAATGTTCTATAATTAAGAGCTTGTGTGGGATCCTGGGGAGTTCTATCTGAAGTGGGAGGCAGCTAGTTGCCTGAGAACGGTTTGCTGGGCGTCATGTGATCTGACCGTAAGAATTTCCCTTCTGATGCATGGTTCTAGCAGGGGTTTTGGCGTCCAACTGCCATTACAAAGACGATCAGTCAGCAGCAGGGTCAACTAATCATAAGGCTACTACGTAGGGATCATCAGTAATCCCATAAGGCTTAGCGGAACGACGGAGTAGCTAGTCCAGGGTTGAAGTCCATTTCGGCATGGTCGTGGCATGACTTGGCGCAAACACGCTTGGACCACTCATATCGGAGGCTTTGATCAATACGAGGGGTGGGAAACCTTAGCCTCGGTACTGAACTCGGTAGGAGAAGCGTGGTATTCCGGAGTCTTGAGAGTCGTTGTGCAGCCTGGTTTCGTGGTGAGAATTACGGGAGGTGTGGTTGTTTCAGCAGCGACCCAACAAAACTAAGAAGGATAAGAAAAAATGGGAGTAGATGGGAGTAGATGGGAGTAGATGGGAGCAGGGAGGAGACAAAGTCCTACTGTCTGGCGTGCCCTGCAAAGCAATTTGTACATCGGGAGCCAGCAGAGTTTGGAAATAACAACTGCTATCAAGGCCCTGTCGATCGTTCGCTTAGAAACGCCCATTTAAGATGACAGTGGGTATTACATAATAACAACAGCAACTGAAGCAGCGTGGTATATCTCGAAGATCTACTGTCCACTTATACTGTCCGTATCACTAAACAATTGGACATGCCCTGTGATGTAGGCCGGAGGAGCATATGTTGTCGTCAAAGCTAAGCTTCTTAGACTCGGAGAAGGCCGAGAGGAAAGGCTGATGTATCGTGCGGTATGCAGCTCGAGACGCCCCTGGGAGGTATTATTCCAGACTCACTCACTCTTGTATTAGTCTGGAACCCGGTACCAGTATGATTTGACAAAGATAGTCCTATTCCTTCACCGTTGTCGACTAGCAACCGATTCGGTTGCTTAACCCAAAATTGAAGTCATCCTGTAGCCTCCGCGATGGGAGAGCTACGCTACTGCGGACAACGATGCGACGCTGGCCCACTCACGGCCGAAGCGGGTTGATCGAGGAGTTTCTTACACTAGATTCAAGGTCAAGAAGTGGGAGTGAGAGCTTGCTGCACTTTCATAAGATAGATGCATGCACAGTCCACCAGTCAGGCAGACCAGGGGTGCTGAATTCCACGCCTTCGGGGAATCGAGCCGGCAATTACCAATATATACAGCTCTTATGCACATCCATCAATGCTCGTGACCTTCAGACTTCCCATTCATTCCAACAACTCCGCCTAATTACCGGCAGACCTATTTCTTTTCCTCTCGATACACATCACCAGTCGGAATCTTAGCTCAAATATTACTCCAACAAGCCCCCAGCTTTCAGCTTTCAACCGACATACCGAGGCATCCTTGGCACCATGGAGAATTCAAACAGCCCTCCGACGTCAGAGGCCCAGCCTCGCAAGAGAAGAGGCCGAAACAGCGATATTCGCAAGGAACAGAACAGGATAGCATCCAGAGCCTATCGTATGTCTCTTGCGGCCATCTCCGTCACCTCGTCATTCGACGCTGGCTAACGCGACGGTAGGGGAAAAGCGAAGACAAAAGCTGGCGTTGCTCGATGAGATCCTCAAGTCTGACAGTCATCCAGATTCAATGAGCTCAGTCTCTGACGAGACGGAGTCACCAGCACCCGAGTTTCGTACGATGGAATCAACCCGTCGAAATAGGAACTCGTCACACAGCCCAGCACCGTACTACATGCCCACTGTCCCGGTCATGTCAACAGTGCCACCAAGTGTGCAGCCTCTACCCTCAAACGGCCCAAGCCACGACACGGACGCCTATGTCGGGTACTCTGTGAAAGACTACGTCCAGGAAGCCGAGAGGTTCGCCACACATGCTCACGACCCTAACACACCAGCTATCGGGATGAGCACTGACTACATCTCTTCTCTCCCGCCCATATCGCCGATGCCGTCCGCGCCAATGTTTCCGTTCGACGAGGACTTTATGGGCGATCCCTTTAGCACCTACCCCTTGCCAGGCGGCAGTGTCACCAGCTTCCCGAACACAACTTCGGGTTACGACTCGAACATGGTCAACGCACTGCATAGCCTTTCGCGATTAGATGATAACCAGCAGCAACAGATCGTGGCCTATCTACAGAAGAAGAGGGGCATCCATCCAGTCGCGGTGGATCACGCTCTTGACCTTGGCTACGGTGCATACCACGTCCCCGTACCACGGTCGAGTCCGCTCCCAGGCGCGGAGCCATTTGACAGCAGGTAGTTAGATTCTCAAGATCTGACGCTTACCTTGATCATATAACCCTGAGGAGGACCGACACTCTCGTTGGCTGATCTCAAATAGAGCCGACAGACAGATGTGGCTGAGTCACCTGCGAAGCCGAGAAAAGAGCGCCTAACCCGTGAGTCTTCGGGAGGCCCACATTACCAGTGAATCCGCAAACGCATTTGCAGTTACTTTCGAAAAGACTCATCCACGCAGCTGATGCAAAAGATGATTTGTATAAGGGTTTGGGTCTCAAACCTTTGAGCGATAGTTACTACGCTTCAACTAATACAACCCTAAGGTTGGAAATTGCGTAGAGGGGGCCAAGTGTTTGGCCTCTCGGGCGGTTAGACGCCTGTGGTGGACGTGGGATGAGGCACATTCGCCCGAACCAGCATAATGGCCAGCTGAAAAGCTTGCATGGCTATGGCTACACGATTATGCAAGATGTGGCTAAGGATGTAGGGAGGGTTCGGTCAGTGGGTGTGTGTGAGTGATGCTGCCTCTATTTCAGCAGAGGTATATTGTCCAGCGCCCCGAAAGCCTCCGGGGGCCGCCGTATACGCCGCAAAAAAAACCGAAATAAGCAATTCCTGTGGTGGCGGCGGGCTCGCCATCGAACGACCATATGATTGTCGGCAACCTACGGTCATGACTTGGCTCGTGTGTCATCGATGGAAGAGCAAGATATGGCGCGGATGGGAGGAACAGGAGCAGCCATTGAAGATGGATCTTTGGGGGGCGGGGGGCCTGTAGCGATGAGGAGGAGGACGTCAAAGTAGCAGAACTGCCAATCGGATGGCTAGTATATCTGAACATGGAATTTGTGGCGCGGAGAAGATTCAGTTGTACAGGGCGCCATTGGATATGACTTTCATGAGGCATAGATCTGTACTGCTCATATCAAGACTCTGCACGGGCTAGCACATTGTGGATTTGCGTACTCTCAATAAGAGCCTATCTACACAACCACTGAATACTGTAATACAATGCACACCAAACCGAAAAGTCAGTCTTAATGTTGATGAATGGATGTGTAAAATCTGGAAGCTAGCCTCATCTCTTCGCAGCCCGCTTTCTCGCCTGCTTTTCTCTTTCGTAGGCGTTTGCTTCCCGACCTTCCTCTCCCTGGATCTCAGCCACGAGCCTCTTGTATTTCTTTTCGTATGCGGCATCCTTTGCCTTCTTAACCCTGAGTTTCTCACGAGCCATGAAGTTGGCGTCCTTCCGTAGCTCCCGCATGGCACCCTTGCGCTCCTTCTTATGCTCCGCCTTGAGCTTGGCCATCTCGGCTCGATCCTTATCGGCGTCATAATGCCTGCTAGGATCAAACTGGTCTTCGAATTTGGGAATCGCTGATTTAATACTGTGGCATACTATTAGCGCTCCTCGCTCTTCCTAGTCCTGTCGACTATAATGAGGGGAAATATAAACTTACGCCAAAGGACGATGATGATGTAGCTCCAGTGGCCGCCGAGACAATTGAGACATGGTGAGCATAGTTTGAATTTTTGTTTGTAACTTTGCAACGCGATCGATCAAGTCAGTGGGAAGGTGTGATTTGCATGATTTTTTGGTCAGATGACGTAGCGCGAGGAGAACAGGTTCAAATGTCTCGATGAACGCAACCTTGCTAGAGTAAAGCTGTGAGGCTACATCTAACAGTTGGACGGTCGTACTTAAGGTGGCGACTCTGATGGATAAATCTGCCTCCTCAGAACTAGGTTCTGTGACGCAGTCTGAGACTTTAAGCTTTCGAACCTCGACCTTGCCGGCATTCGTAATGCGCATACCTGAAACGGGCTCATGTTGAGGGAAGTTACCTTGCCCCTCTGTTGCTTTAAACGGTGCCAGAGATACCAGCGTATTAAGAGAGAAATTCATGAACTCCGGACAGTATCTCTGCGATAGTTTTTGGTAGTGCAGAGCTAGAGAGCCTATAAAGGCCCCTTGGGCATATTCTATCGAAGTTCTGGGGATTTTCTGGCCCAAGTATCGAGCGATCAATAACATTGTGGAGGTGATGACTGGATGGAAAGCATCGCTCGGTGGGAAAATTGTGCCAATAGCCGTTAAGATTACAAGATCCCCCAAAGTAGGATTAAGGCATCTTGTTGCGAAGTCGTTTATTTGGGAGCGGAATTCTTCTGCAATATCTATGGGGAATGATTTTGCGAGCGAATGGAGATCTGCAACGAACCAGGTGAGTACATAAGGACCCCTATTACAAAAAAACCGCTGAAGGGGCTATAGGTAACAGGCAAGAGAGATGAAATTTACAGAAATCGTCTGTGTAGGAGTTGCGGAAACGGAACACTTACGTCGTATTATACTTTCTAATGACGCCCATGATGGGGTTGTTGTATTATTTGATAAGTGGACGAGATATTGGATGAGGACACGAGAGAAGCTGGCAAGCTTTGCTTTATTCTCGCTGGCCAGTTTCGGGTGGTATATTATACGGACCTTTTGGATAAGTGTTGGGATCTGTTCTGGTAACAGAGCGCGCGAGATATCCAAAAGCTGCTGCAGGGTTTCAGGACAGCTGCGAATTTCAGTCCTCTCATTCTCTGTGTTGTTGGACTCTTTCGAAAAAGCCTGGTCTTGGGCTTCGGTCTCATCAAGAAGGCCTTTCGTGAACTCGTCGTCTTGATCATCCTCGTCCTCCTCGTCCTCCTCATCTTCTTCACTAGATGAATCCTCCTCTTCAGATTCAATGGGTTCCAAGTCTGATCCGCTTGCCAGCAAATCATCTTCTACAATGAAATCATCCTCGTCATCGAAACCAAGCTCTGTTGCTGTTGGCCGGGTGCGGATTCCAGAACCGAGTTTGAAATCTTCGTCCTCTTCTTCCTCAAGCCAAGCCACGTTGTTTGTAGCTGAGTTGGCGGCGCGATCATCTTCTTCTTGGCCATCATCCTCGCCATCACTCAGTTCGCCGCGCATTCTTTTTTGCCGCTTTTCTTCTACTTCTTTCAACTTTTCAACATCTCGTTGGGCAATCTCTTCTTCTGTCAGTGTCCTGTCCGATGGTTTTGCTCTCCTGTCCATAGCAAGTTGTCGAAGCCGCAAATCGTAATCATGTTCCATCTTTTCTCTACCGGCGTCATCTACTTTCGGGGTTATCTCATCCTGTTCACCGCTTGGTTGTTTAAGCCTTTGGAATAGGAGAGCCTGAATATCTGAAAGTTCTTCGTCGAGCTATTAAAGAAAATATACTTAGCACCCACGGCCAGGTTGCTGCTGTTTTCATAGCTTACCTCTTCTCTCAAATCCTCGTCAGCGTCTTTTTGTGCTTGCCTCTCAGCTTTGTGCATTTTAGACTTCGCAATAATTTCCTTGTATATCTCTTGTTTCGTCTTTTTCCTTTCGGGTTCTCCTTCGGTATTTGCGACGTCCTGCTCTTCTACATCGTCTATATCTCGAACCCGCTTAAGACCACGCGCGTCGTCAATTGAATCTCTGTCGGAATCGCCGTCCTCGGGGTCGAGGAGATCCGTTTCCTCAAAGTCGTCTTTCTCGGGAAACGATAGAGACTTGCCCATGTGGGTTAATCCATCTATAGGTTCATCGTCTTCAAGATCGAATATTGAGGTCTTATGATGGCTTTGCTTCTCCCTCATAAAACGCTGGGCCATTTTTTCCTCGTAGGTCATCGATGCATCGTTTTCGCCAAATCGTTGATCACGTATCCCACCTGTCTTATTCCTCCAGTTCATCTCAACGAGGAGAGTTTGCCGCCGCTACAGAATCATTGTCAGTCATGCACATATTGAACTCAGCACAGGCTTGTTTATTCGCTATCATAATACATACTCTCTCTTCACCCATAGCTTTCGCGTCACCTGGACGACCCGTGATTCCTTTGGCCGCATCTCCTTGTGCCGGACGGTTGCTAGTGACCTGGAACTTGGGGCCACGAGCATTATGTTTGAAGTCAAAGGGGTTAAACTCGTCTCGAATGCTTTCCAAGGCAGCAGCGCGTTTGTTGGTGTTGACCTTGCCATTTTGCGCAGCTTTTCGCCTCTGTTTTTTGCTCTGCTGTGGGCCAATAACGCCTTGTTCCCGTAGAGAGGCCTTTAGCCTCTTAAGTTGAGAGCCGGGCATGTTTGCGATTTCAGATGCGATCCGTTACGGCCCGTTCGTAGCTGGAGGGGCTCACAATGCATGATCGCTTTCCAGCGCCCAAGTCCAAACATTTTTTTGACATAGCTTGGGCTGAATGCTATCTTATCTTATCATCTACCCCACTTAATTGGTATGATACTTAAGTACCTACCTAGTACCCATATCAAGCTTTTTAGCGTCCCGGAACTTCGTTATAGCTAAAAGTTCTATTCTTTTAAGTGTTTCAATAGGCTTCTTAAATGGCGCTGCGGAGGTGTAGGATGGGCGTGCTATTATATTCGAAATAGTTTTGAATTAATAGTTATTTTAGTAGCTGTTCTGGTGGTTATTCTGTGGTATGCCCACGTAGACCTAGGTAGTTTTGTCAGTCGCCTCGGTAGCTGCTGCATAAGTACCTTTAGTGACTTTATATTAAGTTAAGGGGGAACTACCTGTTCCAGTTAGTACGTGTGGGTATCCCATTCTCTCCGACAGATATTCTACTTACACGTGAGGTAGCAGCTTGGTGACGGCCGATCCTTAAGCGGCGCCGCCACATCTGACATAGGTATTGTCTCTACCGCATCTTGCCGTCTCGAAGCACGCACTTTTGTGTGACTTCTAAGAAATGCCATCACTATGGGACTCTTTTCCTTTATGCGAGACGAGCGCCTCGTCGCTGTTGGCTTCGGCATAGCGACAGTAAGCTGTATTGCTGCTATGCGTGCCATTCTTGTACACTCGCGCGACAAAGCTGAGATCCAGCCTACGCAGCCCAAGACGCAATACATAACCCAAGCGACCGAGGACTCGCTCAAGCTGAGCACTCTCAATACTCTTCTGCATCATTATAACTTTGCCATACGCGATACCACGCTCAGAATAGTAGCTGGCCGTGCCGTAAATGATGAGTCGGCCATCGACGATTTGCTCTGGGGTATCACTCGCAAGGACTATGATGAACGGATGGAAAGCCTACGCGCCCTTACCTTTGCTCTTGAAGACAGTATGGGTCTTCCGTGCATGTTCATGACTCTCTCACTAACTAGGCTCTGCAGATTCCTATAGGAGCTCACTCGTCCGTGTACTCAATACTGCGAAAGGCTATAGTGCAATCGTTCGGTCCTTGGAATTAAGCCTAGACGATGTTGAGCATGAAGTGCTTGACGACCCCCTCTACGATGAATATCTACTGCGCGATATAGGCGAACAGCGTTGCCTCCTGCTTGTCTCGGTACTGATCCACCACTACGGGGTTACAAAACTCGTTGAAGCCCAATTTGTCGAGAAGTGGCTAGCCAGGCAGCCATGGGGTGATACAGACGAGGCGAGACGCAAGAACTTTGCCCTATATATGGATCGCAAGAAGAACAGAATTAGCGACATATGCCTCCATCTTCGGGCATGTAAAGTCGGCAGGAAAGCGCTCGTCAAAGCAAAATTGGCTACGAAATCGAGGAAACCGAAAAGAGACCGATCTTCAAATATTAAAGTTGTTCTGGAGATTAGTATGGCAAATGAGGAGGACAGTACTCTTGAGACGTCACAGATCGAACTCATACCTCGGGTGAATGACCAGAGTGTCGAAGAACAGCGGTTACGAAGGCGACACCGAGAAGCCATGGTTTTAAATGACGGAACGCATTCGCTAGGCCGCGGCGACATTATTGAAAGAGAACATGACTCAAATAGTTGAAGAAAGACGAACGATACCAGTAGTAACCATACGAGTAAGTTTTTCTAAGTCCGAGTTTTAGAGCCGCCGCATATCGATATGGGTACTTCCTGGGCTATGGCTAGAGAGCCATTAATGTCTCCCCAACAGCGCTCGCCTCTACCGAGTCCTATGACGAAAGTCTAGGATGCTTTACAGCTGTTGGTGGTACCTTCAGTACTGCCTATCGCACAATAGTAGTGGTTCATTCCGTCTCTAGGAGGCGTAATAGAGAATCGTATGCAGGGACGGATCCTTATAAACCCTGCTGCGGGCGTACTTAGTAGCTAGGCTTCATGGTCCGTAGTAGGGCGACATTACTCACTGTATCTAGTCCGTATACAATAACAGATAGCAAGGGAGTATCAATGTCACGCCCTGTTAGACATGATATGAAAATCTCTTAAATCCCAAATCTCAGACACGGGCTCGCGTCTCACCCTATCAAAGTCTCGGGGTAGGTAGATTATAAAAAGCTTGGTCGCTACGGCCGCAAGGAATCTTTGACATCCTGCTGATTGCTCCTTACCATGTACACCCCACTACAAGACCCACTTCGGTGTCGGCAGATCAGGGGTACGGCGAGACGGCTGGCACAACTAACTGGCGGTGACGCTGACGCAATATCTCGGGGTAGCTTGAGGAGAGTAATTGATAGGTACCATCCTGAAATATATCTTTGGAGCAGCTGCGAGAACAATGTTGTAGAGATGAGCGGCGGGACGGATACCACGGACCCCGGATATAGCGCTTTAGATAAAGGCATATAAATAGCCTTCATATTTAGGACTGCCCTACCCATCTTTGTTGACATTTGGAAGTGTCCTGCAGCGGATGCCTGTAATGCCTACTACTACAGTATCTTACTATACAACTACCTTAGCGCGCTAGGAGGGCGTAAGAAAAGCGTTATATAAAGGCTATTATATAAGAATATAATATCTAATTAGTTTATTAAATAAAAAGTTTTTCGACTTAATATTATATTAAAATTAG